>JASFDF010000102.1:0-61118 GCA_036937115.1 Nidularia sp. FH-822889
AGGATGTCTTAAGTCATTGGATGTCTCACTCCCCTATTCCCTTTTCCTTTGCTCAAGCTTGGTGTTAGTGGCCTTGTTATCCTGATAGTGTTGCCCTAACAGGGAGAGTCAGAAAGGAGTCAGAAGATCAGAAGATAAATCAGAGAGACTAGTTGGATCTTAGTCACAAGACTAGAGATAATCTTAGTCAATATTCAGATTGGAGACTATAGTACAGAACAGAGCTACTTAAATACTAGTTGTAAGCCTGGCAGTCCCAGACTCACTATATCTTTCCATATTGGGATGCAAATAGGATGTGCACATATCATGTGATCATCATTGAACTTATTTTCCATCACAAGCCCTTGTTGCTCTCCAGTACTTACCACAAGCAATGAAGGTCAATAGGATTATTACCTCAAGTATTATATTTAGGAGTACTTACCATGAGCAATGAAGACCACAATGTTGTCCATTCACAGATTGATCTGAGTGAGGCATGCTTACAGAGCAGCCTTTCACTTTTTTTTTGAATCAGACAGATATTCATTGTGATCTTGTGAACTTGACAGATTCAATGCACATGCTGTTTCACTGAACACCATCTACTCCCACACTGCTAACAACATGGGAAGCAGTACACATAAGGTCTGAGGATCTTAGATCACACACAGCACCTCACAGTTGCCACCACTCAACCTCACTGTCTCAATATTACCTACTGCACATTCCAATGCCTACTTGCCAACAACATCCTCACTGCCACCATCACTCACAGCTACCAAATTGGACTCAGAAGAACCTGCCAAGAGTGCAACCACAATGCCATTGCAAACCATAAATAACCACTGACATCACATGATGGACAAATGCCCACTAGCCAAGGTGAAGACTGGGAAGCCCAAAGACTGCCCCATCCTCACTGCCAGCCATATGACCCATCTACCTTGCAACTCTGGATGATTACCTGTGCTAGGTACCAGAGACATTTGGGAAAGAAGGGTGACAAAATTGTCAGCTTTGTTGCTGACTTCATGACTACTTGACATTAGTTGCCCCTCAACAGTGATTAGTGACAACCTTGCTACACAACTTTGCATTAGACATTACATCCTACCTGCTGAGGAAGATAATCTGTCATCATTGTCAGAATCACCCTTGAGATGCAAGGAGTATGTGCAGCTAGAAGTGGTGTCAGAAAAAGGGTTGTAGAAGTTGAAAGTTTTTATAACCAAGATAAACATTGGATTGCTTATACCTCTAATACTTGGAATGCCATTCCTTTCTACAGAACATATTGTAATTGATACCAATGCCTGTACTGCATGTGATAAATGTGTAAACTATGATCTACTGAAGGTCAACATCTCTGAACACATCTGGAGTCCAGAATATACAATTCCACCTCCCACCCCAAAAAAACTGAAGAAATCAAAGGTTAAAACATTGGAAGAATTGTCAGAGCCACCACTAGCAAGCTTCCTACTGCCAGTGCTGATTATGGCTATAGTACATCAAAGAATCAAGTTATTGGCTTACCAGGAGACCTTGAAGATGAAGGACACAGAAATGAAGGCCAAGTATGCAGATTGGTTCCCTGGATAACTCCCAGTCACCACTTCCAGAATCTCAGACCACATTTACCACCACATTTAGCTGAAGGATCCTTAAAAGGTTGTGTCTGGATGCAGATATGCTGCTCCCAAGAAATGCTGGGAAGCATGGAAACAGGTATTGGATGAACATTTAACAGCAAGTCAAATTCAACCATCATCATCTGATTCTCATCACCATCCTTCTATGTGCTGAAGTACAAGGATAGAGTACCTGATATGAACACTCTACCACACTAGGTCAATGACTATTGTGCCCTCAACATCAACACCATACACAATAACTTCCCTCTCCCATGGGTCAATGACATCCTGTGTGTGTGTGGAGCAGGTAAGGTATTTGGGAAGACTGACATGACAAACCCATTCTTCCAAATACAAATGCACCCAGACAATACCCATCTGATGGCAGTACAAACACCTTGGGCCTATATGAGTGGATAGTGATGCCAATAGGTGGCTGCAACATACCATCCACATATAAACAAAGAATGACAGATGCATTGAGGGAGCTCATAGGCAAGATCTGCTATGTGTATCTCAACAATATTATTATCTAGTCCAAAGACCTGGATGAACACTCACAGAACATCAAATCAGTTCTTGAGGCCTTGCACAAGGCTGGTCTATACTGCAACAAGAAGAAATCAATCCTATTCATGAAAGAGATCTCATTCCTAAGCCACATTATATCAGAATGAGGGATTAGCACAGACCCTTTGAAGACTGAACATATACTCACCTGGCCACAACCCACCACTTCCACAAATGTTAGAGGCTTCCTAGGCCAATTTGACAAGCATACCATGCCAACAACCATCATGGTGATGAGATCATGTAGAAGGTCAGTAACCTTGTCATGCTCTCCACTGCCAACTGCAGATGGGTGTCATATCCCTGTATGGCACAGCATGCACCATCTCTGGACTGCTTACAATTAATCCCAACACTTTTCTGACTCTCTGCTCATCTCTAGGTTTACTCAGGTTTACTCTGGTCTATTTCCATTTTCATACTTACTTCATTTCAGCCACATACACTATGCTTTTCATAGCAAGCCCTTTCACATTAATTTGTATTCCTTAGTCTTTGTCATATGCTCTCTTTCTTATGACCCACTAGTATGATTTTAGGACTTTGCATATTTACTCTGGTTACTCAGATTCTCTAGTATTTAAGTACTTTGAATGTATCATAGTACTTCAGTTTGTTAATTGCATGTCTCTCCACTCTATTTAGTAGTTAAGCTTCCTCTAAACACTCTCAACCAACTCCATCTGTTATTATCCTTCTTGTCATTTATTTTGCACTCAATGAGGTCTCTGGTCTCTGGAGATCCCTCCTGGCCAAATCCCTCACTCCCACATCAGCTCATTTACCATCATCTGTAAAGTAGATGTCAGGAACAAAGGAGGTGCAGCACATAAGCTGAAGCCATCATCCATTCTAGCCTTCAATTCTTGATAGCACTTGAACATGTTTCTGGAGAATATCCCAGAGTCTCTGGTAATTCTCCCTGGCCCTACCATGTATTCTATCTGCCCAGAACCTCTAGGTTATACCCTGGAAACAAGTTTGTGACAACAGAACTACAAATGCAACAGGAAGAAGTGTGTGGCAAAGTTCATGCCATGCTTTGATAGCCCTTATACAGTGGAACAAGTGCATCCAGAGAAGTCAGAGTACACATTGAGACTACCAAACAACCCCACCACATATCCTGGATTTCATGCAAGCCTCCTCAAACCCTTCATTCCTAACAACCCTGAACTATTTCCAGATCATGAGTTCACCTGCTCAGGAGCCATTGTCACTGAGGATGGAATTGAGGAATATTGATTGACAAGATAGTCAATGCTTGCAGGTGGGGCAGAAGGAAACAATACAAGGTCAGATGGGTTGGTTATGGAAGGTAACATGACACATGGTTAGCAGGATGTGTGGTAGAGGACACAGAGGCTCTCAACAAGTGGGAAGAGAACAGCACCAAAAATTGAGCACTCAAGGACACAAAATTTTTAGAGCAGGGAGAGGTGTACACCTGGTGGTCCCAGACTCACTACATCTTTCCATATTGAACTTATTTTCCATTGCAAGCCTTTGTTGCTCTCCAGTACTTACCATGAGCAATGAAGGTCATTAGAATTATTGCCTCAAGTATTATATTTAAGAGTACTTACCATGAGCAATGAAGACCACAATGTTGTCCATTCACAGATTGATCTCAGTGAGGTTCACTTACCGAGCAGCATTTCACTAGTATATCTAATTGTGATAATAAAAGTGGAAGTAGCAATACTATGGATATAAGGAATAATAAAAGTTCTTGATACATAATAAAGTGGCAGAAGCAAAGGTGGAAGCATAACTAAGCAGAAGCATATATAGAAACAGTAATTGTGTTGTGAGTGTCAAAGGAAGTGAATAATAGTTTGAAGATTAGCAGTGAATGGAAACAAGCAGAAATTGTTGGAAGCATATTGGAAAATTATAATAATATATCAAAAAGTGTTGGAAGAGGTTGGAGGGAATTGTGGCTGTGGCAATAACAATCCATCTTTCATCAATCATACCTTTGAAGGTATCATTCATGATGCCTGGAAAGTTCCAGGTGAATTGCATAGTCCAAAGAGCATGACTGTGTGTCATGAATTTGCCTTTTCTTTTGGCATTCATCACTATCTTATCTTATCTTTTGGATTTATCACAGGAATATCTAATCTTGGGGACAGTATGTGGACACTGCATGGATACCATGAGGCAACTGTGCCCATGAGGTCAACACAAGGCTACATTCTTTTTATGATTGATTGTTACTTACATGCATGATACACATGTACATGACACATTACTTACATGCACAGGCCATGAGTAGTACATGCATAGTACATGAGTTAGGTGGTATTTAGTTACAGAACCCCAGTCTTGGGCTGGTCACATCTCCACTAGCAATACAGTGCTCACTCTTACCTCCTTATTCTCTCTTCTCCCTGAGTGATTTGACGACTTCAACACTGCACTATAGAGTGTATTGTTTGTGTGTCTGACACTGTGGGTTTGTGCAGTCCTCAGTTTATCTTGCAAGCTGCCTTCTATTGGTCTCTTTCTTTAATCCAAACATTGTTGTATCCATTTCAGAGGTCCATCTTAGAAAATACTGTTGTGCCTTTCTGTTTATCTATTAGGTCACTTACCAGTGGAAGTGGGTAAGTGTTCTCAGAAATTTCCCTTAAACCATTTCTTGAATTTATCATAGGAAGTAGTAGTAAATGCATTGGACAATTTGAAGTGCCTGATATAGCATAGAATTGGACCCCATGAGAGTGTGGAACAAGATTCAGAAAGCATGATGTATGCAATGAGAAAAAGATTGTATTAAATATAGAACTCTTTTGCTACCTTGCTCTTCTTATTCCCTGCACTGCTGTCCATTTTACAAGTGATTCCTCCACTTGTCCACCATCTGTGGCTATTTTTAACCTGGAATACCATTCGGAAAAGGGCAGATAAACATGTGTGGGAAACTTTGACCAGAAGAAGTCTAAAATTAGCCGAACATGGTTGCCCTTGCTACCCAACCATATGTGGCAAACCATCGCTTTTCCCTTGCACACTGCGCAACTGCTCTTTATTCAACTTGAAGCCTTCTCTCTCTCCATATGTCCCTGGATCTTTATCTAAATAATGGATCCTAACTTTCATGGCTGCCACTTTCATAACTGCCATTACTCCTGATGATGGTATGGGCGTCGGGCTAAAGGCCCGGGACTTCGGGGCTCAGAATCCACTCCAAAATGCATTTGTATATGGGGCTCCAACTGGGATACGTTTTTCCGCATGTCCAGAAAGGCCCTTGCCATCTCAGAATCAAGCTCGCAAACGGTACCGTGCCCCGCACTGTTCGTCATCAACGTGCTCCTTGTGCTCCTGGGACTAATGTGACTGCGACCGCGGCGGCACTGCTACGACTGAGCTCGAGCCCAAGCTGCTGTGAACTCGACTAACCTGATGTACTAACTGAACAGATGCGGTAGCAGTACACCACGTTTCCACGCTGGCTCAATATGTGGAGAGGGGAGGCTTCCAGAGATAAACTTTTGCTCTGGTCAGTCACATGCATTGCATTGATGCTCTAAAGATACCCGCTTACACATGGCTCAAAAGCAGATACTGTCATTGGCAGTACTAGTAGTGAGTGTGCGTGGGCGTACTGCAACAAACAATCCTGACCTCTTGCTCCGATGGCCCATAATATACAGCCCAATTCCGCCTTGATAGAAGCCGGCGTATACGATGATGCCCCTCTTGAGGATTCCGACAAACGCCTGCTCTCTCTGGGGTACAAGCCCGAGTTTCGGCGGGAGATGTCCCTGTTTGGCGTGCTCGGCATCTCGTTCTGCGCCATCGGTATTCTCACTGGGATGAGCAGCGCGTTTCAAACGGGACTTTTCTCCGGGGGACCATTAGGTTTGTCATCCTTTCTTTCTTTTTCCGCCTGTTTTCACACATCCTTTTTTACGCTTTCTAAATAGGTTTATTCTGGGGATGGAATGTGAGTTCCCTAGACATCGTCCCGTTGCGCTGCGCATTCGGAGGCGAGTGCGGGTGTATGGGTGATTCCATCTAATTCTTGCTGTTGACCGACGGTGATCAGATATGCTCGCTGTTCATGCTGCTTATCGCGCTGAGCCTGGCCGAGATATGCAGTGCCTAGTAAGTATCTTCGTGCATATCATTCAACTAGTAGTTACGGTGCTGACCCTCCTTTTCCAGCCCCGCCATGGGAGGTCTGTATTTCTGGGTCTGCAAGATGAAGCCTGATATGCCCGTTCTCGGATGTACGTATGCTTTCCACTTATATGCTTGTTTTTGCTTCCTTCCCATGGTCTTCAGAGGAAGTTGAATCGGCATTCCCAGCGTTCTAAATCAATATGCACTTACAAATTGTTCCTGATTCTGCAGTTTGCACTGGGTGGATATACGCGATCGCTATGGTATTGACGGGAACATCAGGAAATTTGAGGTAAATTCTGAAGTTCTGCCTTTCGGGCGCGCTCTAATGCCGGGATAACAGTGTTGCTTTATACGTTGCTTCCCTTGCGGAAGTTGGGTCTGGGCTAGTGTTGAGCAAGATTGAGATTGCAGCGATAGCCTGGGGTGTTAACATCGCTTCGGGGATTGTCAACACCATCGGAACGAAGGCGATTGGGAGGATGAGTTCATTCAATGTCTGGTGGACATTGGGAGGTACTTTCGTACTGGCAACAACCCTGCTGGTAAAAGCTCCTGAAAAGGCTAGTAACAACGAAACAACTCCTCCGTGTCCGTGAAACAAGGTCTGACGTTTCGGGATATCCGCCCTGCATAGAATACCGGTTCTTTCGTATTCACGGACTATGAAAAGTAAGCTCACGCCTTTATTTTTGGTAATATGACCATCTGCTGACATAGGGTATCGTTTGCTGCGTATCTAGCTTTACAGGATGGACTTCTAAAGGCTTCGTTGTTCTCTTGGGATTCCTTCAGGTACAGCGGCCTCGCGCTCATGGAGCTGTAAAACAACTTCTTGATGCTCATGATCGGCATTCTAGGCTGTCTATACCCTGGAGGGCTGTGAGACCGCCGCCCAGGTTGCAGAAGAAGCCCAGCGCGCAGAGTTCCTCGCCCCGATCGCTGTGGTGGGCAGTATCGTTGGATCATGGGTCATAGGGCTCGCGTATATGCTCGCGCTCCTCTTCTCAGTGCGAAGCATCTCGAATGTCCAGGCGACGAGATACGCCATCCCGATCGCTCAACTTTACTTTGATGCGGTCGGGAAGAGGCTGACGCTGATGTGTCTGACAGTAATCGCGCTAGCACAGTTCATGGCTGCCGTCACTGCCTTCACTGCAAGCTCTCGTCTGTTCTACGCACTAGCTCGGGACAACGCCTTCCCCTTGAAGCGACAATTTATGTTGCTGAATCGATTCCAAGCCCCATATATCGGCATCTGGTTGTCTGTTCTCGCGGGTTGTGTGGTCTGTTGCGCGTACATTGGCTCCGTGATTGCTGTGAGTTTCATTCATCGTCGGTGGAGCTAACGCTGATACGGTTCTTGTAATTCTTTCACTGAATCTTTTCAAGTTCAATGCCATCTTATCTTCCGCTGCTATTTCCGTCATGCTCGGATACTTACAACCGATCATTATCCGTGTTTTCTGGCCAAGCTCGTATGTGGCGAGACTTTTGCGTCCCGCGTTATCATCGCTGAATTCTTTACAGGCTCGAGGAACGTGGCCCATTTCATCTAGGGGCGTTCTCGTGGGTCGTCAATTTCGCAAGCTTTCTTGTGAGTACCTTATTCCTTGATCTTTTTAAGTAAAGCCTTCCTGGATCCTTATCATATGCATTTCAGTTCACTATTTTCGTCTGCGTCCTTTTCGTTTTACCAACGTCCCATCCTGTGACCCAGTTCAATATGAACTATGCTGTCGTATCAGTGGGCGGGATTTTTCTTGTTGTGGCATTCACTTGGGTTTTTTGGGGGCGATTCCGCTTCCTAGGCCCCGTTCACACGAATACCGAACCAGTAGTAAGCGGCGCGCACTTAGGAGGTAGTGAGAAAGCCGAGCCGGAGCAGGGAGACGTGTACTGATGACCATGTATGTTAGCAAGCAAGTGCGAAATTAGCAAGAAGCTGTGAGTTCAGGCCCCACCACTTGGAGATATACTCACGAGCAAGGAATCTTTTGAGCTTAAAGCCATGTTCTCTTTCTAGACGACTTTGGTGACTTTGCACCCTCGAGGCTCTCGACTTCGGACCGCACTATGCTAATATTGATTTCGTCATATCGGCGCATCTGCAGTACGGCATCAAGTGATCATGCGACCCAAACGCGTGCTCGCAAACCTTGCTGAGAAGATAATCTTGTACTTCCAACATCTAATCAGACGTTCTATCAGGAACCTTAAGAACAAGGTCAATTCGGTGTGCCACAACGGCGTTACGTTTATTGATAGTACAAACCGACTGGGCGGTAGGGTAAAGGGTGTAAGTATATACAACAATAACAATATTCAAAAAGTTAATAAGATAACTGACGGATGCTAGTAGAGACGAGTGGAGGGATGCGGCCATTATGCAAAATAGGTGTGCGTGTAAATAGGAAACAAGTCTGCGCCACAGTCAAGTAGCGATCTGGTTCCAGTGATACAGGTCCGGGAATGAATGAAAGCGGGAGAAAGATTAAATATCCAAAAAAGGCCTAGAAGCGTGCAGCTGATGGATGGCCCTCAGAGCGAGCACGGAGGGAGCGATGCCATGAAGGCCGAGAAGTCCAGGTCAGGTTCTGCCATGTGGATTTGGGGCTCCTGCTGGTGGAAGGAAGCAAAGCCAGAAGATGCGACCGAATAATCTTCACACCCGCCGTATGCCATTGAGCAGTCGTTCGCTACATATGCAGGATATTGTCCGAGGTCTCCGAATGGCTTTGCCATGGAATACTCGGAGGACGCATCAAGAGTATATGATCTATAGGCTTCGGGAGACGGGCTGTCGAATGGCGTGGCTGGCATGCTGCACGTCGATGACGACATTGGCGATGAACTTCGCGTCCAGTTATCATCGATGCTGCTCAGGAAGGATGTATCGATAGAGAGCTGGCGAGGCCGCAGCTCGCCAGAGTTCGAAGTGAATGTCGCGCCATCAAGGGGACTCACAGTTTGCGCGAGGGTGTTGCAAGAGAAAGGCAGAGAAGGTGCGACGTGATTGAAAGAGAATGTGTTAAAATCCTGCATAATGGTCAGCTTTATTGTCAATTGCAATAAATATTAAAGAACGACTCACAAATGAAGGTCTGGATTCAGGGAATGAAAACTGGTCGAAAGCAGATGGATTGTACAATGCCTCGGGAACCGACTCTGTCACCTGTTCAGGTGGCGGAGCAGGTGTCGATTGTCGCGTTGGTTGTGAACTCGAGGCCCTTGGCTTGACTGTAGGCTTCGATTCCTCGGACTCAGGTATGGGCACGGAAGACGGGCGGCGAAACATGCTGGCGGTTATGGGGGCTTCGAAACGGGTGATGACCTCGGGAACATGATGCTTATCGAATTCCTGGATCGCCTCATCTAATTCCTGGCCCTTCTTGCCGTTTACCAGCAGCTCAGCAATCTTGGCACACCTCTTGTGGTCTTTCGGTCCCACCTCCCGAACTCTCCGTTTCTCCGCCCCACCTCCTTTGCCTTTAGAGTGTAGCGGCTTGAAGGCGTACTGGGGGAATTTGCGTTTATGCTCCTCGAGCGCTTGCTTAGCTTTTGCGTGCCAAATTTGCCGCTCCTCGTTCGGAAGATTCTGCCATGTAAGGCCGATGATCTTTGAGAGAGTGCTGTGGTTGGTCTCAACTTCAGTAGAGACATGCTGGCTCTTGATGAACGAGGACCGGAACAATATAAACGCATTTGGAGGACGGGGGATGTGGTTCTCAGGTTTCTTCCTGCTATGACCCGATCGACGGGGCGCGGGACAGCCCTGCGACGGCGGAAATAGGATAGACTCGCATAGAGGAGCGTCGACCATTGGAGGAGGATCGTTGAAAGTACCAGGAGTTACATTGGGTGCAAACGCAATACTACTGGCGGGGGAAGGTGACTCCGCTGGGATAGTCCAAAGTAGCTGGTCATCTAAAAAGGACGGTCAACTTCGATTTTTATCGCGAATGGCTCATTATCTCGCTCACCATCCGCACCGTGATATCGGGAACCTTTTGTCCTCTCGGCGGGCATTGAGCACGACGAATTAAATAGCGAGCGGTGAAACTGAAGAACGCCGGAGATGGTACCCACAAAAGATTGCAGGATGGGAGGAATCAAGGTATCGCAACCGGACCTGAGGTAAATCTACTCCAGCTTTATAGAGAACATCACCTTGCTGCGAATTCAAGGGTCATTGGGAAGGTACGTACACAATACTTACCTTTTTCGGTCAGACACCACGACTCGCTTGACTCCGGTCGGGCTAAATCGGGAATAGTCGAACCGTTCAATTGAATCGATAGCCTTGCGAACCGTGAGCCGTATCTCTGGGCTCACCACGAGCTGATTCTGACATTTTGACACGAGGAAGAGCGAGCTCTCAATCCTCTTTGATGTAACTTGAAGCTCCCAAATGCTAGGACTCTCGTTGTCCACAGATCTCAGGAAATCCTCATTTATGGATAAGTTCGTTCGCTACTGTCGCTCGCCCGTTCAATTCTTAGAATAATTTGACTCTCGCATCGTCCCCCTGATCTGATCGAGATCGAACCGCCGGGAGCAAATCTCGCTCGTCTTGCATGTTCGCCACAACTAAGATTCACCACAATATCTCATCTGGACTTCACTCCATCTAATCAATTCACATTATCTCGGCTCTCATATACCCACAGTACCCTTCTTCAGCCTTCTACCATTCATAGATGTTGCGATAACATTTCCCGGAATAACATCGCCGCAGTGGCCACTGCCTACGTTGGTCATCGTCAAATTACAAGAATCGTCACTGCGGCCTTCTATCACTTACAACAGCATGTTGTTCAGTGGTAAGCAACCATGTCAAATGATGTTCAGCCTACCCAACCTTCGTCTAAACAATTCATTTCCGCTAGCTACGCACAGCTGCAGTTTAGTCCCCCTCTAAGACACCATCCAGACCTAATCTGTGCTGTCACCCCAGAATACAATGAATCCCCATCTCGTGAAAACCATGCCGTGGCAACTTCTTCGCCACTGAACTGCGACGATCCTCTGCATATGTTTTCATTCTTATGCCAACCAATCTTCTAATATCGATCGATGATTTATAATTCTGCGATTGATTTACATAGTCGCCTACAGTCGCCCGCATTTCATAGTTTTGGTATGTTGCCTAGATGTTTTGATCAAGTTAAGCTGACAATTTGTGATAGGTGGTGTATCAATAATACCCCTAGCGATATTTCATGAAACAGGCTAATACGACGTGGTGCCACTTCCTCATTCCCCTTCGCTGCCGCTCGGTTGCGCCATCGACCGACTTGACATGACTTCATCAGGAAATTTTGTAGAAATCCATGCCTTTTCCGCTACAGTTCGTAATTTAACTCGAGGGCTAGCGATAGTGAAAGACCATTGATAATTAAAGCTCATCCGCTGTGTGTTATGAGCCCAAGCTCTTGGAGATTTCCTTTTTGACAGTGCGGGTAAGATGTTTTATTTAACAGGTGCAATTGCGACTGATCACATAAATAGATGGAGTGAAAAGGAATATGTATAACAGACTTATCCATGGTTACCTCCCGACCTTATTCCAAAATAGGTGAACATTAGATACTTGCGCTAGCAGACAGTCACCGATTACCGTTTCAGATCGTAGCTGCTCTCTGGGGTGGTGCTACTTGTGGCGCCCTTCCGTTGACGCTCTCGGTGGTCGTGACATATAATTTCGCTTCAAATTTCGGAGACGCTCATCTCCTGAAACACCTCATGTCAGTCTTTCCAGTAAATCGACTGCACCACCGACCTGCTCGATTCTGTAAAACGATAAAGCGTCTAATCGGAAGTGATACCATTAAACCACAGCAGGAAAGCTCCAGCATAGACGGCATTTGGTTAGATATCGAGACATCCTAAGCCATTATTTTCTCTCTGGTTCCCCTGGTACCAGGATAAATTCTGTGGGTTGCCAGGGCTCTTCTCCGACGGGCCCACTGTATCATCACCATAAGCTCTCTCTCACCTTCGTTTGCGGAATCTACGATAGATAATAACCGGCCAGCGCGGTTTCTTCATTTCTCCTCTCACGATCACCGATTCACCGACTGTCACAATTCGAAGCCGTGAAGTATTACAACTCCGCGTATATGTAGCCCCAGGGACCGATATACGTCACGGGTCATGGGGCGTGAGGCTACACCAGGGCGAACGAACTCTTCCAAGGGTCTGATACTAACCAGGGTCTGGCTGCAGTCTTATTTGCCGACCGGGAAGTTTAAGCCATCTCAAAGAGAGCTCTAAATATCATTTCGTTGCTTTAAACTGTTGTTCTTTCTCTAAGCCAGCCATGCTTCTCCATTCGCTGTCAGGTCTGCAGTTGTAAAGGAAGCTTTTAGGTCCACTGGAAACCCAAGAACTATCTTTTCGCGAGCGGCTACCGACGGTCATACTCGTAGTACCGCCGGAGGTCGGCGCTATATGTTTTAGCAGATCTGTCATGCGCCCGTCTTCTGTCTAAGTGCCGCTTCTAAATAGTGCGAAAAGCGGCGCGGTGGTTTTGCTCCAAGACAACGAACCTCCCGGAAGTAATGCGCTGCTACGTCCGTTTCACTTCATTTCGATACACACTAACTTTCGCTCCCGTATCAAGGGGAAGGGATTTCATTGAGGGATCTATCGTACGTCTATAGCAGTTCAAAGACTCACCATCCTTCTGTTTTCGCATCCTTTGGATTCGGCACCGACTATACCATACATAATCAAGGACTCCACGTTGCAGTCTGTCTCAGCACTCGAGGACTAGCATATTTTCTCAACCGCTGCATGAAGCAAGTCATAGAGTTAGTATTCTTTACCCTTCGCTACAAGATTATTGACATGCTACTATTAAGGTATAGATGTATATACCGATATAAATCCCATTATACGCCTACAGTATCTGTTATTACATGTATGTATCCTTTTTAAATAATACTCGTACTCGGTGTTGATCGAACTTGAAGTAGGCTATTAATAGATATACTTCAGTGCTTATCACCGTATGCTGTTACAAGCTGGTACAATCCATGATACAATCGAAATTAAAATCCGATATATTTGTATACAGTCTCGAGATATTCAGAAATTTTACATCGTTAGCAGGTATGTCGTCTTCGTTATAAAGACAACGTTTGAGCATTCAAATATTACACCTGAAACACAAATCTCTAGATAATCTCTTCGGAAAACATGCAGAAGCGTAGTAAAACATTCAATTAACTAATCTAAAGCCCCTAGCAATAGGTAACAAGGTAACGTTCCAGAGATCAAGCATGAGTAGCACATGTTACTACATGATTCACCCTAAGAAGTAGCGCTGGACCTCCATTTTATGCACTGACTTGGCATTCCGGAAATGAAGTGAGTCCGCAAAACGTCCACAGATGAGAGCCGGATTTGAGCAACAAAGGGAGTTTTGGCGGCCATTAGTACTCTTATGGCATAAGGCGGTTGCGCCGCCGCCGATTCCGAGCGCCTCCCTAATGACTCGTCGCACATATGGCTAAATAAACGAAATACCGACATCTGAAACTATGAAGAGACGCTTGGAATGCGAGGGACGCGGCTTACCCTCTAAATTGGGACGTGTACTAATTATATGCTCAGTTTTCGACCGTATGAATCTCGCATGCGCATAAACATGGTTTTCTTGGAGATGTATCAAGCCACGGCATTGAGCTCATTTTGGCGTTCACTTGGCTCTCTAGATTACGTTCATATACGCATGATCGAACGATGTTGAAATAACACCGATAATACGGTTGAAACCGCTATTTAGGTGACAAACGAGTAAAGAACTACAAGTAAAATACTTAACCTTATAAGTAAAATACGTAGCCGTTGTATACAGAATAAAGAATACGAATGAAGAGTAATACGGAAAGCAGTGTCCGTTCACATACTGATACGATCTGTAACGGTCCGACGTCAGCCGGACTTCCAGTGGAGAAGGCGTCAAGCTCGTATTTCCAACAAACGATTCTTTGCAGCTATGGTTCGAAAAGCTTCTTGTGACTAGTTATATATTATTCGCTGACATTATTTCTTATAAACGAAGTACATTGGACGCAAGATTTTATGGGAGTTCGTAGTATTACATATATTTACTTGATCAGAATATGGTAATCATGGGTGCTCTTTCTTAGGGGTCGCTATCGATAACATTACCTCACGATGCGTGCTCGTCAAGAAGTCGAAATTCTAAGAGACTGGTTTCTGCAAATTCCCAATGCTTTTCTAACTTCAGACCTGCTTCAGAACTATCCACAAGGTCAGGTAGTGCACTGTTATATTATGCATACTGAATCACTTACCCAAGTTTTGCATATTCATTTAAAGTGCGTTCCTTCGCATTCAATGCTACAAGCATCATAATGTCCAGATTGTATAATTTATCTGATGCTGGATGAAATCCCTAAGTTCCAGGCTGAGGTTAATCGAACAACTGAGTAGCATAAGTGAAATGAGTATTATATACTGACATTTTCCGGCATTTTGTGTGCATTAGTAGGTATAATTTCACTCATATGAGGGAGCACATATTCTTCTGCGGTTATGTGTCATTAACGAACGATATCTTATGAAGAAGCAATTTACTCACGGACGAGAAGTCTAGTGGATGCTCGCATCACTTGACGAATGTTCCGCAGCAGGACCAGCGATTTCTCATCTCGCCAGTTGTGAATGACGTGCCGAATCTGTATTAACGCTTTAGTTACGCCTCTGCTTCTAGTGTTTAGTACAGTACATAATAAATATCGTGTCCCTCCATCGCCTCATGGAAGCAGTTGAGCGGAACGAAGTCAACGCGTGTCTCCTGAATAGCTTCAGGATAATTGGATTGCCAGAACTGATGATTTGGTAAGTGCTATTATTCTGGCTTAGAAAAATGGACAACGCACCTGGCGTGCTTGGACAACAGCTTCAGGAAGGTCACATAAGGTGATCTTCAGCTGGGGATACTTTCGAGCTAGCGCGATCGTAAATCCTCCTACTCCAGAACCTACATCGCAGACGGAAGAGCCACTTGGAAGGCTTCCCCAGATTGGACCTGTGTTGCATATTTCATTACTCAGAGAAGAATATCATGCAGACCAAGTACTTGCACTGCAGAGCAGCCATGGCTCCGGTAACATTACTCCAGCCAACCATTCCTCGATCAAAATGCTAAAGATCATCATTGGTTGAAGGCAGATGATTAAAAGATAATGCGCACCTCTCGCTGTTCAGGCTGAGCCGGAAATTAGCACGACGCCATGCAGGTTGTTCGGCTGAAAAACTTACACGGCTTCGATACCATTCCCACATGACACTATCCTTGATGTCCGCCTTTAAGGAATACATAAACGGTGATTTAGTGGGTTCGTGCGAGAAGGCGAAGACAGGATCAGTCAAAGTATCGTATAGCAAAGCCAATCCCTTGTTGAAATCGTCCGTAAATATTTTGACTGATGAAGATATGGGATTCGTCGACAGAAGAGTTAGGGATAATCGATTGTTCGCAAACACTCTGGGAGAAACTGCTCAAACTAGGCTTAGTTGATACTCGTGGCCATTGGAATTTCTTTATTGGAATTTCTCACCTTCTCTGAAGCAACCTCTCATTACAAGAAGCCGTAAAACTCGTTCCACCTTTTCGCTGTCGATAGAGGCCTTTTCTCCTATCCTATCAACGTGCAAGCCTTCTGGAAATGGGAGAAGAATATCGGCAACCCGAGCTTCAACGGCGACGCGCAAGCACGCTGGTTCAACGGGCATCGTCATGCGCTGCAGAACAATGTCACAGCGAGTCTAAATATAAAGATAGAGTGTTACTTACATTGGAGATTGTTTGCGCAGGTTGAGCAAGAGTATTACATAGCTGGCGGCATGCTCCTTCGACAATCGCCACTGCTTTCTTCAAATCTAACAAGTCATATGTGGAATCAAGGGGATGTGCTACAGCAGGGTCAGGGACGCTATGTCCGGCCTTCTCGTACTCGTTCATAGCCTGATGGGCAGCGGCAGCAATGAGAGATAGAAGAGTTTCCACTGCAGCTCGTCCGCCATTGGAGGGATTAGAACTTCCGTTCATATTGCTGGTATTCACCTTCTAGTCAACGATAAAGTTAAGTAGGAAAAGGATGAGAGGGGCGATAACTGAGCCTATCGTTCTCGTCTGATTGACAACAAGCCTATTTAAACCACTGCATTTATTTAATAACCATCCAAGACGAAGATCTGTCATAGTGTGTATGGGCAATGGTCACCAGATATGATGGTGTCGCTCACTAGTGTCGGATTTACCGAAAATGCTGATTAAGATGCAGTGGGTCTACAATAGAAGCTGCCGACGACAAATCCATATGGACGCAACCAGTGCTAACAGGTCTTAACCTCCTATGTACTCGGAGAGAATACACCGCAGCGATAGGACGTTGGTATACAATATACTGGACCTGCAGCTCACACGTAACAGAGGCTAAGGGGGCCTAGGCCAAGCTGTATTTAGAGATTCAACACTGGCGATGTGAGAATGTACATCACATACCACTATTTTGACCATTTTGACCATATAGATGAGTCAATGCAATGGCTGTATGGGTTCAGAAGAATAGCTCCAAGTTAAGTGGGATACCCAGAGATGAGCTACTAAGTCCATATCAGCTATCACTGATATGCACTAGCCGCTAGTCATTCGGCGAGAACATACATTTTGATATGTGATCCGGAGACCAAATAATCATTCCCTGCTGCGCTGCGTGATTAAGCTACGGAATTTTGACAAGCCGGATTCCAGTGCGGGCATAACTCTATTCAAGACTTCAAGAATACGAAAGAATGGAAAGCTGTTCAAGCTATCCCGACAGTGTCACTAAATTGGCAAGATGTTGGTCATTTCCGGCATACATCTTATGATCGTCGTCGGGTAGGCTTTTGAATGAAGACTCACGAGCCAAGTGTGATAGATGTCACAAACGAGCGCTTGACTAGTGGACCACCACTGCCATGTTCCATCAGGCTAGCCGTTCGGCATGACACTCAGTACAATAAGCCTTACCATAGGTCGGGCATTCCAATCACCGGCTCGTGAGGTGAGCATTTGTTTGACAGCAGTGTGCGAAGAAGATCCGCAAGCTTGGAAAGTTGAAAGGCAACACTGTTTGAGTTACTTAGTCCTGAAATTTTAAGTGTATAGAGCTAGTGTGAATGAACATCGATGGAATTTTAAATCAGAACAATGATCATACTGGCGCTACGATTCGGAGAACAGTCGATTCCGGATCTTATGACTGACCACTTGCTAGAGACGATGAGCGGGGCGCGCGGCTCCTCGTAGTGTGCGATATTATTTCTTGTTTGGTTACAGCTTCAAGCGCTTGCCAAAATTAACGCTCCTATTTAATCAGACTTCTAACGTGTGCATATTATCACGTGCAATGGGATTTAAACCGACAGGAAGATTCAAAATCCAGTTTCTGAATGCAACATCACAGCCGATTCTCCAAAAATTTTATATTCTGAAGCCAATGTATCTCGAATTAATGAATATCAAAAAATGAGAAGAAAAAGTAGGCGGGATTATGGTCCAATTGCGTCATCTTTACCAAGGAGTCAACAAATTTTAGTTTGAATCTAAACCCTTGTCTCGAAAAGTGGTCCAATTCATCTAAAAATTCACATATACATATAAGACACTTTAAATTTTTTTCTGTACAAAATTTCAGCCTTATAAGAGTATTTTACGAGGTTCCAGGTAGGAAATAGTGTAAAATGTGACGATTTGAAGGATCATGCTTCAAACTCCGCTTCAATTGCGATGCATTTATAATTCGGGTAAGCGCGTTTTGTTGATCAAACACGGCTTTGTGCGTGGACGCCGTGCGGAGATTGAAACGGCAATGTGACATATTGTGACGAATCGTTTGATTTTGGGACTCTCAGATGCGGAATTGCTCCGCTGGTCTTTCTGACCATCCTTTTCAAAATAAATTTCAGATGTAAATATAATAGATGTCTGGCTATCTACATGCGAAATATTGAGGCAAGAGAATATTTATTCATGGCATACCAACTGAAATACAAAAAATATGAATCTCCTTGATCATAATGGCACAGTGATCTACTGGCCGGTGGCATGCCATCACCCAGTGTTGTATTCTTGATCCTATGATCACAAATCTTGACCATTTCCTTGATTTCTTTTGTAAACTGCTCAATAAGATGAGAGGAATGGGCATTAGTCATATATAGTGCAGTAAATGTGTCAATTAAAACAATGAAAAACAATTAGTGTGCAAATTTTGCATAAATTGTGATGTTTTCAAATTTTCCAGCTTGATTTACTTCCTGGAAAGCTTGTTTTGTGTTCCAAAGCTATATTTACATAGAAAAAGATTTGCCCAGAGATTCTATGTGTATCTTGTATTATAGCTATTGAAGAAGAAGGGTCAAAAGTGACACATTTAATGTGGTCTACCACATATACAGTGTCAGACAGATAAACCTGACCCCTGTTTTTTGAGCCCAATTTTTTGGATTTTTAAAGAGAATTTTTCACTTTTGGAGGGAACCAGGCCTAAATATCATAAATCTGCTATCTCTGATTTTTGCCCATGTCACATGACCAATGTCTACTTTTAGAGAAAAAATTCAAAAATTTGACTGAGGAAAGCAGCTCAAGGCAATAAGATTTAAGTAATTCTACACTATGCATCACAAAGGTGCCTGTTCTGAGAAAGCCAAGGCTCAAAGGGCATTGTCATGAATTTGCCCTTTCTTTTTGGCAATCATCATTATCTTATCTCTGGGTCTTATCATAGGAACATCTAATCTCTGGGATAACACATGGATACTGCATGGACATCATGAGGCAACTGCATGCATGTGGATCACACAGGGCTTTCTTCTTTTTATGATCAGTTGTTACTTACATGCATGGACCATACATAGTACATGAGTTAGGTAGCATTTAGGTACATTGTTTGTACTCAGAACCCCAGTCTTGAGCTGGTCTTCTCTCCACTAGCAATACAGTGCTCATCCTTATTCCCTCACCCCTTTCTTCCCCTGAGTGATTCAATGACCTCAACACTGCACTACTGAGTGTATTGTTTGTGTGCCTAACAAGCATCCAGAAAGAGAGAATAGTTTAATGCTATTTCTCTTAATAGCATTTTACACATGTGCAGAATAGCAAGATGGAAGTAGACCTAGTCTTTCAGGGATGGTTCCTAATTAGTACATTCTAAATAAGGAAACTAAGGGTCCAAGTCTACTTTTGGGCATGATTTCTTTTTTGAAACTTAGAATTCTGATAAAATTCTGAGATGGTTTGTGTCAGGGCAACACTATCAGGATGACAAGGCCACTAACACCAAGCTTGAGCAAAGGGGAGAAGAATAGGAAAGTGAGACTTCCAATGATTTAAGGCATCCTTTAGATAGTGGGATTTTTAAGAGATTGAAGCTGAGGTTAGCTACTGTACATAAGGGGTTTATATATTACTGAGTACTACTTCTAGAATACTCTGAAGGAATGACTAACCACTGCATAGCTTCTTATTATGATTGATCATTACTTACATGCATAGAATATGTGCAGGGTAGTATTTAGGTACATCATTTGTACTGAGAACCCCAGTCTTGAGCTGGTTATTTCTCCACTAGCAACACAGGGCTCATCCTTTCCTCCCTTCCCTTCCCTTCCCTTTCCTCTGAGTGACTAGACAACCTCAATACTACACTATTGAGTGCATTGTTTGTGCATCTGACAATGCAGCAGTGTCATCAATGATCTGGATGCAATCCAAAATTTCCAAATTCAGAAAAGAAAGCAGAAGCTACAGCTTGAGCTGCTCAGAGCAGCCAAGCAGCCCTGAGCAGAGCTGTCAGATGTCAAGAACCTGTTTCCAGGTAAGTTTTAGAGGTTTCAGGCAAGTAATAACTTGGTAGAAGCGGGGAAAGTAAACTGGAGACTCTGGAGTTTCTCCAGAAACACATTCTAGCACTACAATGAGGAGAGGGGTTGGAAGTGGATGGTAGCTCCAGCTTATGTGCTGTGCCCTCTTCATTCCTAACATCCAATGTACAGATGACAATCAGAGAGTTTGTTCAGAGGTAAGGGCTTATTATGATCAATCATTACTCACATGCACAAAACACATGTAGCACAGCACATCACTTACATACATAGAACATGCATAGGGTAATATTTAGGTTAGTCATCATGACTGGGATATGACATCAGAGTCACAACCTGCATTGCCAGCTCAGCTCCACTCCAAATTAGCTCTGCTTATGTGGTTAGTGGCTTATGAGCATAGTGGTGACAACACTATATATGAGTGCTACCATCTATGGCCTATGTCTGTCTGAGCCCTTCCCTAACAAATGCACTGTTGGAAATCAAATATGAATATGTCTGTTTTGCTTACTGTGAAATATTATAATTTCTTTAAGGGACTCAAATTCAACTATTAGCATCAGTACTTTAGAAAATTAGTTTCCACTGCTTTCTCAATCCATAAAACCAAGAAAATTGAGTGAAAATCATGAGAATACTTGGAAACAAGAAGACTTGGAAATTTATGTCCAATTTTTTGGAAACCTATTTGGAGAGTAGGATGTAAAAAAGCTACAAGATATGATTGGCTGTTTCTGTTTTGTTATCCCCTGGCTTCTATGTTTTGAAGTTTTCTTGTTTGCTGGTTTCCAAATACCAGAAAACCAGTGAAAACCTTTGAAAACTAGGAAATTAATTTCCTAAAATGCTGATGCTATACAATGAATTTGAGCCCCTTCAAGGCCTCTTTGAAAGTATCAGGCAACTCATTCCACTGATTCACAAAAGTGTGCTGATTGTAATTATATAAAGTCCAATTTCACTGAAGCACAATGTTTAATGTGGAAAGCGCTGACCATGGAGAGTAAAAGGTGAGGAATATATGACCCAATCTGGTGTGTACTGTATAATCCAAATAGGACAAAATGTTCAAACGCGCGTTTGCGTTTTCCCATGGATGTCAGACGCGAACTTCTACCAATTCAAACTCGAATAGCTACATCCACGAGGTAACCAAAGGCATGCTTACTGTGTGCTGCATTCCTCCGTCGCCTTAGTCAATCTCCACGCGCTTTGAACTAGGCCATTGCAAGCAGTCTGCGTCTCGACAAACTATTTGCAACAGACACAGATGTTCTTGACTCCACCAGGGCATCCGCGCTTCCTCTAGACGAAACTAGTCGCGATCTGCTGTGAGGAAGTGCGATTAGGTGGGATTGGTGGGAACTTCAGTGGGTCTCAGAGTATGTACCCAACCTAGGCGGGCCCTTTCCGTTCGACAACACTGAACTTCGGGTCAGTCCAGGTTGAAGTTACGTTCCCTGAGGCCACGCGGGATAGTGCCACAATGGGTACGATGCGTTTATTGCCCTATTTCATTTAAAATTATACTGATTTGAATGAAATCCAGAGCTGATCACTGTGACGCCCAAGGAAGAGGCTGAAAGCACTGCCGCCTCACCTATTCCAATACAGGCTCCACAGGCTACAGAGGGCGCTATCAGCGATGGAGAACGTAATACTCGGTCTACATTTAGAAAGACGGCAACGAAAACATCAGCGACTTTCAAAATGAATGCGTTAACTTCCGAGAATCGACAACAAATACAACGTTCCAACATGTCTTCATCATCTGCCAGTGAGTCGATCGTGCTATCCGGCCACGTTAACCTGCCAACCAACTTTTTCAAAAGGCGCCATGCATAAAGGGTTGCCTACACCCCATATCCATGACACAATGTCTCAAGCTTTGAGTAATTCTCCCAATTCAAGCTGCAGTGAAGAGCCAAGAGTGAGAAGCATGTCTCCTGCCAATCCTGATTCCCTCGATCTGGAACGCCGGAGTAAGTCCTCTTTCTTGTCTGTTTTCAGCTTCTTAGTCAGGAATGCAAATATGCACTGATATGCCATCGAATATTCTCTGAGAAGCTTCTAGGTCACATTCGAATGCAGCACCATCGTCGAAATTCTCAGAATCTTCCTTGCCCGCACCAAATGTACAGCCTGTACCTGCTTCCCGTGTTGCTTACAGTTACCCAGCAAGTGCAAATGAGATATCTCAACCGTCCATGTTCTCCAGAGTTGTGTCAGCGTCACCTTCACAACCATCGCTTATTGCAGACCTTAATCTGGCAGTCCCGGAAGCGACTGTAATGGCTTCCAAGGACTCAGCGGCTATTCATTCGTCGATTACTTCTAGTAAATCAACGAAGACGAAAGAGGGATTTACTAAGATGTCCGTCCCGTCTCCTATAGCGTTTCATTCACAAGCAACAGGCAGATTTGTTAGTGCCCGTGAATCGTATCCTCGAGCAGGAGAATCATCTGCACTGGGCGTATTCAAGCTCAACGTTCCACTTCACGATACCCACGAAGGATCGAAATCAAGCAAGCATGAGCTCTTCGAAGATTACACTCATCGGATGGAACATGAAAAAGAAGAACGCCGTCAGTGACGTTACTTTGGAACGTGCGGGCTATCCTGACACATGTTGATTCTAGGATCTGCAAAAACGTCAATGGCAACATCAATCAACCTAATTCAAACATCAACTACTACTGCAAAGCCTTTCCATGCCACACAGTCTATTTTCGTCCCGACTACTTTTGAAGAGCAGCAGCAGCCTCTAAACATACGCTTCGTACCACCAATCCTAGGTGGTCCAGCAAATTCCCAGTTCCCTTTGACGAGGCGCCGGAAGCCGCCCATGACAGTCCCCCCCCATGGTTATAATGTGGGAGCTTACCAAGGCGTAATGCAGACAAATAACTCACCTTTCCTATCATACACTCCGCCTTCTTCCCTTCCCATTCAAAATTCTGGCGACAGTAAAGCTTGGCAAAATCCGGAAATGTCGCTTACGCCGCTCTCCTTTAACCCTCCTCATCCGCCAAACGCCTCACAAAACCGATGGCGGGTCGTCGTATTACCCGCTCATACCGTACCTCCACAACCAATAGTTTTATCACCTGGCTGGTCTCCTCAGGTCCATAGAATGCCAACTCCACCAGTAACGAGCTTGGCAGAAGCACCCCATGATTCTATATCAGTAGCTGTAGAAGCTCGAACCTCACAAAAGAGAAAGTCGATCGAACAAGCCGGAAGCCATGATCTTTCGCGTGCCAGCAGCTCGGGGGATGTCTCGATAAGTGCAAATGACGCTGGTGGCGAAGGATCTCAACTATCGACTTCGACGGTTATTGCATCTCTACAGTCCCATTCACCTCCTATAAGAACTCTAAAGGATGACATACCGGGCGCCCCTGCATCTTTAGCAAACAAACGGCGGAGGTATATTCCGCACCCTACGTACGGAGTACACGACGGTCATGTCGTCATTTTGCTTCAGGGCATAGAGTTTAAATTGGAGAAGGGCCGGTTGGCGCGAAAGAGCCGGTGGTTCCAGAGTGCATTCGAGCTGCGGCAGGAAACGTCTGGTGAGATGGTGCTGTCCATCGATGCCACTGGGGTAACATTGCTAGATTTTGAAGCGCTCTTGGACACTATGGATAATGCTATGTGAGCCACTACTTTCCTGCTTTGTTGTATGCCTTCTTAAACGTGATAAAATCAGATCGTTGGTATATAACAGACCAACTTTCCTCGTAGTGGCTTCTATCCTCCGCGCATCGACCATCCTTGGCTTTTCAGACTACATGGTCTGGGCTCGTCGGACCCTCGAGGAAATGTGGTCCCCCTCCCTCTCTGACTTATTGGAGTCGCCTATGTCACATGCTGCAGCGGCGGTTTCATTAGGGAGAAGCTATGACGTTCCAGGCATGCTAAAGAGGGCATTCTATGAGCTCGCTCGTGAGGACGGCAGTAGGGTCGGTGGCTGGGCCCAGGATAAGTCTCTTTCCCGAGATGATATCAGAATGCTCCTGGCTACGAGGGACAAGCTGAGCCGCTTTTGGACGAACACTGCACTCTCTGCACACCAGTCGTCCTCTGTTGCCGTCCTCTCTTGTTCGTCAGCAACGAAGGCTGGCTCAAGTTTAAGTGACGTGAAATGCCCCTCTATCGACCCAAATAGAGCCGTCGTAGCGCATGTGAAGCTCGTGCATACATCAGGCATGTTTGAGCGCTTCCAGTTCGATCCGGTTTGTGGACTGCGAGCACTCATTGATGCGCCGTGGGAAGGTGAGGGATTTTGTGATAAGTGTGTTTGTGCGAGGAGAAGGTTACTTATCGAGGCAAGGGAGAAGCTGTGGATGGATTTGGGCGTATGGTTTGGGCTGTAATGGGTGTAAAGGTTCCGGTGTGATGGTAACCTGAGCCCCATGTTTATACATGGGGAAGGTGATGGTTCTGGGAACGGATTTTATTGGCACTAGAGTAATGTATCAATGACAACTTAAATAATATAAAAGGCCCTCATAGAAGAACTTGTAAACTCTTTAACTGACTATTTGTAACTGTATTTTGGACACCGATCTACCAATAGATCAAAAGTATAGCAGAGGCTTAGGGATGTTATCTACATATTTAAGTGTCCTCTAGTGTTGCTTAAATACGCAGCTCGAACTCGACCGCCTGGATGTTTTGAAGGCGGACACACTTGCCTCTACGCGTGATTCAAATGCTCTATTCTGTACTTCATCTTCCACTGGTGATTAATAATGAACATAATCTCCTGCATGCAAGCTTTAAATTCAGCCGCATTGGATCAACTAGACACAAAACACACCTGAAGCATCTTAACAGACCGCGGAGTGGTACCCGAAATATACGTCCTAGTGTAAGGCGATTCTCTCGTTAGTTTTCGCAAGAATATCAACGTTTTGCATCAACTTTCGGAATTATATATCTTATCATTCGCATGCTTGATGATGGCATACATAGCTGTCGGGCAATGATCGGAGACAGCATTTCGACGAGAACATTTAAACAATCGTGAACGACATACACATGCACAATGCCTACAGCGAACAATGCCCCGATCAGAACACCAATAGCCACACCATCCAAATCAATATATCTGTTTCTGATTTCCGAATGCTTTTGTCCATCGAACTTCCTGTATGTACGTAGTTTACAGTCAGTGGTTGAAAATGAAGGGGTAGTGTAGCCACTCACAGGTTGTTGAAGGTGTCGACAGTGAGTATACACATACCAGATCGAATTTCCACGGCCTCTGGGACGAGATGCGTCGATTATTTTGACGATAGTTTCTGCTGCTAACGGTACCGGTGTTGCGGCGTCAGCGTTCCGCATAGCATCACGAATAAGCCCCTGCACCAGATGTGGAATGCCATCTCGACCTATAACATCCGGACCTTGAAAATTTGCCTGAAATTCGGCGACAGGACTAAATCCCCGGTGATGACGAGTCCGAGTAGGACATACGGAAGGACACGAAGTTTCTAGATCGCTAACATGGCCCTCAGATGTTGAAAGAGACGAGGCGATTGTAGACTAAGTGTTTGCCTCGTCGCTTGCAGACGTTGATACATAATTGGACTCTGAATCGCTGCTCCTGGGTTATCTTCTTTCATAGCAGAGGTTTCGTATATCGTACGTGTATGCGGAGATGACGCTAATCCATCTTGCGGAGTAGGACCTGACAGTGACCAGGAAATATCCGACCATCACGAAATTTCCCTCCATAAAAAGTGGGCGTATGAGATTCTGGATGATTGGTTAGGTTCATATACACTCCTGTCAACTCAGCTGTTCGGTTAGGGAAGTTGGGACGAGCGGTTTGAGATAGAGAGTGGTGAAATCTGATTTTGGCGAGAGATGGGCGACGCCTGATTTGGGATAGAGACTGACGAGGCGTGATCTGGAATGGAGATTCTGCCTGACCGCAAACATTAGGCATTTGATCCCATGCAGAGTTAATGCACCGGTGTGGTTCAGGCAGTCCTTCCTTGTGGTCCACTCGGCCAGGACGAGAAAGCCTTTGAATATGCTTGCGAAATGCAACTACTGGTCATTTATGCTCCATATAGGGATTCCCGTTCAATAGATCTTGATTGACGCTATGTGCCGGATTCTCGTAGTCCAGTGGTCAGAAGACAATTTCGTGTGGAGGAGCCTGGAGGACGAGAATGAAGCGGAAGACAGATCAACCTCCATGTTATAAACCTGCAAGAGTCGGTCAAAGCGCGAACAATTGTGTGGTACTCCCGCTACGCGTCGCGAACTGCAAGGCATTAAAGGTGGACCAACCACAAAAAGAAAATATGCCTATGACCGACATTGACCAAGCTTTGACTTGCCATTGATATTGTTCAGTATGGCCTATGGGGATTCCTGATCATAGTCTTGTAAGACGCGTTACAATGAGACCAAGCTTTCCCAGTAGAAGCCATCTCGTGGCCTGCGCCCAAGAACCTGTAAGAAAATTATAATAGCGAGGTCGGCTGGAGGCCAAAGTCGATAACAAAATGCATCACGCCAGTCCAGAGCCTCAACAGCTTGGGGATCCGGGCGGCGGGGAAGCTCAGCCTCAAGTTACCAGCGAAAACCTTCCCTTAATCAAAACGCACGGACCATACACAAAAAACATATGCTTCCTCGGCCCCATTGTATTGTCTTTAGAACATACTCAATCAGGATCTGTTTACAGAAACTAACCGAGTCTCGCATTTTCACAAATGTCGCATTTTTCATATCCACTCGATGACCTACGTACTCACTCGTTATACCGAGAACATGGCCTCACGCGAGTGGGGTCTCGAAGACGTTTGGCTCATTCATTGGGTGTATTTGCAAAAGCCACTCCATGAATTTGCCAGGGAGTTGAATGTCTGTCTGATGGATACCCTTCTTTCCCTTCCTTGCTTTATGCACAATATTCACTGCCTTCATGTGCCGGCTGTTTGCTGGTTCTTCCAATAGTATCCAAAATTTTTCTAACCTCATATTCATCCTACGTTTACGCTTGCTAGGTGTTCTCTACCCGCTGATTGTTTACAGCTTCTCAGAACCTCCGCGTTGCTTCGCTCCAAACTCCTCGCGTCGTCGGCTAAGTACGCGCACGGAAGTAAAGATCGGGCCTACGTGATGCTGTATTTCAGGTGAGAGGTTTGTGCTAGTCTTCGAGTGATGATCTCAGACGATGGAGGGCTAGTAACTTGTAGAGTGTGAAGAAAGGCAGCCCTCATTGTGAGGGATGGCAAGCTGAGGAGGATGTTAGAATACAAGAAATCAAAGAAAGGGTTAGGACATACTTGTATATATGCAAGCGAGCCATATTGCAGCTGGGCATCAGCAAGTTGGGCTATAGGAAAGTTGCTGACGTAGAACGGTTGCTAGCTGGCTACTCGTAGAGGTAGCAAGAGTCATATCAGTCTTCTCAGTGGCGAGAACAGTGAAGCTTTGAATAGCGGAAGGAACCATGTGCATGATCCATAAATATCACGTCATTGACTCAGCCTTCGCACAGTAGTTATAAATCATGGTATGGATCAACAAAAGCTCACATGTACGGAGTGACGATCTTCGAGCAAGAATCCTTAAAAATCGACATCAGGTTATATGAAGCAAATGGTATTACACTGTCGATAGATCTATCCTTGAAACGCGATCCCTGCCTTTGAGGTCTCAGCCAGGCCACCACTGGCGAATCCGGTACCTGTCGACGAATTAGATGAAAGTAGATACCACCTAATGGCAAAATAACTCACCCTCTCGCTTCAGCTCGATGACGTCCTTGTCTTTCAGCTGTACGTCGCATACCACGCACTGTTTTGCCGGCTTCACAAGGGTGTCCGTACATGTCTTGCAGGTTACGTGTGCACATGGTTTCATGACTGCAGAAAGAGTCAACGCTGTGCAAAGAGACAAAGATGCGAGACGAACGGAACATGAGAACACTGTTCGACAACCGCCTTTTACAACTAGGACACATCGGCTCTGGGTCCTCCTTCAAGGCTTTCGTCTCCTTTTCCTGCTCCTCCCCTTGTATCGAATAGGCGGACCGTGATGGGCCTGAGCTTGCGGCGGTATACATGGTGAACTTCACGGGTATCAGATTCTTCAGGCTAAACTATCGTATAAGCATCACATCAGGATTGATGAAAAGCAAACAAAACGCACGCTAATGAATGCGCCGGAATTCCACCTCTACATGTCGTCTGTACCTTCACGTCCTTAAGGCTTGTCGGTGGTCCACTACTTGCATACGTAGGCGTTAAAGAGGGCAGCCAAAAGTCCGGGAGCTTGTTCTTCAGAGCCTCAGCCTGCTCTTTCTCTATTTGACGTAGGGCGGCTTCTTCGGCCTCTTGGGCAAGGTTTTCCACGGCAGAATTGTCGAGCGCAAACTTACGCTTCGTTCCTCTGGCTTTAAGAAAGGAACATTTCTATAAAAGAGAAAGAAGAAAGCAAGTGCGCACTTACGTTCATCCGAGCTTAAGGATTTGGAGCTCGTCTCGAAGGTTGGTCGCGCAGCGAGCCCTAGCTGACCCTTCTCGAACTCCAGGAGCACACGCTCACGCGCTGACTCCCGTGCGCGTTCACGCTCCTCCTCTGCTTCTTTCTTCATTGCTTCCAGTTTATCCTTCTGTCGCTTAATGTCCTTCTTCTGTGTTACTGCCTCGAGACCGATCAGAGTTAAGGCCATTTGTACCCTGAGAGTTTGACCTACACAGATCCGTGTAGACACACTCTTTGCAAAATAGGTGACCTTCGTTACACGCTACCGGATCTCTTGCACGGTTTAGACAAAGAGAACAAGCATCGAACCGCCGCATTGATTCATTTCCTAGGCGTTGCTGGGAAGGTCAAGCAACGGCCGACATTGCATTTAAGCAAGACTCACTCGTTTGGTTCCATATTCAAGCTTCTTATATTCAGCATAGCTGAATATCGAGGATGCGGTGTTGTTCTTGCTATGCTTCGTCATCGTGCGATATGGTCTCTAGAGTGTTTGTTCGATGATGACCAGCTCAGTTTGTCAGTGTTTGGAGTTCACGGCACTAATCAATAAATGGCCGAACTGGTCATTGATAAAGGATTTCAAAAGTTGCTGCCTCCCACCACTGGCGTCCCGACAATGTTGTTCCAATTCTCTCCGTGCACGCGGAACTGCTGAACATGTAACCTTAGAGCTATTCGAATTGAAGGCTAGAAATAATACTCCGACTCTACAGAATGCTGAGCATCCGTTTCTCTAGTATTCTCTCCGCGATAAACAATTTCATCTCAATGGGCTGTTGGCCAGATGGAATGCACGAAATTCATGACACAATGTATTTCAGCATTATATCAAGGTTCTCCACGATAACCTGAAAATGGACTAGTCACCGTCTTATGAATGTCGCTGGGCGCCGTTTGGCAAAGACCGAATTCTCGCGTTAAGAAGTTTAGTTCTATTTCACAGCCTTCTCTTGCTTATACAACCTCGGCCACTCCCAGAAGCGCAACCAGTTCATCCTCGTATCTCTCGTAGCAACTCTACTAGCACCGTTTATTGTACACGATGATGCGACCCTTGTCGACTACATGCACCTTATCTCGTCATGCAAAATTCTTCTACGAATGAAGTCAGTCTTTGGCCCTAAAAAATGGCTTGGAGAAGCCTTCTTTACACCCCAGGCTCGAGGTGCAATGGGGCGAATCTTATCGGTTTATATTATGACTCAGGAGCATATAATTTTACAGCTCGAGACGCCCTCCATGGAATATGACCAGTATAGACTGCAGGTTCGTGCCATTCGCGATGGAAAGTTATGTGATACCATGGGAGTTAGACCGACTAGCCGCAGGGAAAATCCACTACCAGGAGAGACCTGATACACTGACTAATCGCTGTGTGAAAAATGGCTTACGCTTGGGCAAGGGGGTTGTCGAGGTCTACAAGTTGACCGACGATGACGGAAAACTGCGACTTGCAAACGTTCTAAATTCGCCCGTGAACGCTCCTTCCGTTTAATTTGACTGCATGGGATATTACTTCCGTCCCAGAATGGGACTTCTCATCCAAGACTACTTCATCGGAAGCATCTGGATGCATCCCGGTGGCATACTGTATATGGCCCAGTGGTCCGCCGACCTGCCTTCCCTCGAAGCAATGCATACCGCGGTCCCGTGTATCCGCGAAATGCCGGATCCGGACTACAGTGTTCAAGCCGAAAGTACGAACGGGCTTTTTATCCCATCGCCGAATGATATCGTGCACGCACACTATGAACGTACCTCGATCTCTGTGACGATGCGCCTGTGCATTGCGTCCGATCGTTCGACTTTGAGGCTTCGGAGACTAATTGGTCCAGACCGGTCAAGCAATGTATAAAAGCCCTCTTGTGCAACGCGACCGAAGGAGTAAATTTCTCTCTTGGGCCAACCGAGTGAACACTGGAGGGCAGCAGCCAAAGAGCGGGAGGAAGTACCTATAGGCTTGGAGTTATCGTCTTGAATGCATAAGTAGGCTGTTAAAACTCCTGTTAGGGAGTGCCACTCTCCTCCAAGATCTCAGAGGCCAATGAAAGCAAACAACAAAGGGGGATCGATTGTGGACTTGGGCCAACTCGGGCAAGGTACATAGACAAGGTAGATACAATCTATATACAGCCTAACAGGATATTCCCACACACTGCCACCTTCTGACCACAAGCACGAAGCTCGTACAACCACAACTCTTGACATAGGCGAGGTCGTAACGACGGGATGGATAGGCAAACCCTCTCAGCCTTGAACAGTCGTTATTGCATTCTTTAGTGCGATTTTAGGCTCGTTAGCGACAACATCGTTCTCTCTTTCAGCGAAGGGCAAATCTCATCATGCTATGTAGCGGACTTCACTGCGAGATGGTTTCCTCACATACCGATACAGCCAGGCGAAGATTGCGCTAGAATCGCTATCCGGACGTGCCCAGAGTTATTGCTCTCAATACCGCACAATTCGAGGGCGAGGAGTAAAGCCGCTTATGATAAGAAGGGATATGGTGCTAGGTGCAGCGGGCATATTTCAATGAGAGGGAAGTAGTATTTGTACCTGAAACAGGAGCCGGATTTACGACAGGGCACTGGAAATAAGCTGCGGCCAGGGTGCACTAGTGGATTTAGAAGAATCGAGAATGACCTAACCTCAGGTAACATTTCATCTCCTTCACTGCTAATGACTAGCGCACTGAAAGAAAACGCACTACCATCACGGTAAGAACGCTCACATAAGTAACAGCAAACCCTCATAAAGTAGATGCATTATATACGAAGCTCGATACAAATAAATTCGTGATATACAACTACAACTGTCCATAAGTTTTGTTCATACACTGATATGCAACATGCTCATGAGATGTGGTTCCACGCCGGCCACTCGGGAGTGGCAGCTAAATTCATCAGCTGGTCCACTATCCTGAGGCCGCCGCTGCAGCTGTCAATCGTCGCGCTCAGTGTCGGAGTGTCCGTGCACGACAAAGAAGCTCTCTCGAGGCGCTGATAGACTTCCGGGAACGTATCGCCCTATCGCCACTCAAGTGTCTGCCCGCTTCACTCGAAGTGCTTCCCCCTCTTCGGGTCCGCACGCCGCTTCTCCACCGCCTTGCGTAGTTTACGTTCGGGGCGAACGACGATGACGGGCACGGGGGAGTGCGAGAGACAGTATCTAGCAGGAAAGTGGAAGAGGATCAGTGATGCGTTCATCAGCAGAGAAAAGGAAGTGAAGGAGGAAGGTAGTCGGGAATATATACGAAACCATTAAACACGAAGAAAAGAAAGTGCGTGCAGGTCAAGGGCGAACCCTGGGGGGAATATGGGTACCCATGAAGGAAATTGTATGCGGGAACAAACCACGAGCGAACCCTGGAGAAATGTGGGTTCCCCTGAGCATGAAGAAAGGAACGAAAATGAATGCGGGAACAAGGCGCAGGCACGAGTGCCAGGGAAATGTGGGTGCCTATGAACGCGAGAGAAGGAAGGAAAGTGCGTGCGGGAACAAAACGCAAGGGCGTACCCTGGAGAAACTTGGGTGCCCATGGACACGAAGAAAGTGTGTGCGAGTTAGGCGCAAAGCCTGGGGGAATGTGGGTGCCTCATGAACTTGAAGGAGGAAAAAGGATGTGGGGACACGGCGCAGGCGCAAGCGCCAGGGAATGTAGGTGCTCATGAACGTGAAAGAAGGAAAGTGCGTGCGAGGAACAAACAAAGTAGATTTGAGTGCGAAGCTTGAGGAAACGTATGTGCCGCAGAACACGAAGGAAGAAAAAAGGGTGCGGAGACAAGGCGCAAGCGCTAGGGAAATGTGGGTGCTCATGAACAGGAATGAAAGGAGGCGCCGGGGAGGGGGGCGAAAATACCGCAGAAATGTGGGTGCCCATGAACAAGAAGGAAGGGAAGTGCGTACGGGATCGACACAAACCCGAAGGAAAGATGGATGCTCACGAACACGAAAGAAGGAAATTGCGCACGGGATCGGTGCGAACCCCAAGGAAAGGTAGGTTGCCCATGAACTCGAAAGAAGGAAAGAAAGTGGATTCAGGAACAAACGCAGGGGGTGAACCCGGAGAAATGTGGGTGTCCATAAACACGAAGGAAGGAAAGAGGACACGAGCGACGAGAGACGGGGAGGCCGGGGAAATGTGGGTGCCAATGATCGCAAGAGCAGTAAAGTGCGTGCAGGAACAACGTGCCCCGGGATTGGACTCAAAGCCGAGGGAAATGTGGGTTCAGACGAAGAAAGATCGAATGAATCGGCTGAGCAAGCGCAGAAAGCACCCCCATCTTCCTCCGGCAAATCCAACCAGCCAGCAAAAAACCAAAACCAACCACCAGATAGTAGCCCAAACACGAAACACAATCCGAGAAAGACACAACGAAGCATAACTCACTTGCTAACGCTGCCCATGCCAATGACGCCAATCGCCTGCCATGGCTTGCGCCCACGCGTGCCGACGACGACGGAGTCGGGGCGGTAGAGCGCGATGAGGCGGTCGAGGGTGTCGGTGATTTTGCCGGCGATGAATTCGAGGACAAGAGAGAGCTGGGGGTGGAGGGTTGGGTGAGTAAAGCTGGAGAGGCAAAGAAGACAAAGCGTACCTTCCGATCGGGGTCATACTCATTGCTCTTCTCCTGGATGGTCTTCATCAGATTGCGCGCCTCCTCTCGGACGATGTCATGGTCTTTCTCTATATCATCCTTCAGCTTAGAGCGAAAGAATAATAAGCTAGAAAAACAACATACCCAAAACCTCCTCGTCCACCCCGCGGAACACAATCACCTCATCCCCATCCTGCGCCAGTGCCTCAAGACACCAATCCAGCGCGCCCATCCCACTCTCATCTGGGCTCGCCGCGCACAGGAACACCCTTGTATTCCGGGTGCGCTTGTACCCCTCGCTCTTTACCTGCAGGGTAAACGAGAACATGCTCGCGACGGGGTTCTCGAACGTATCGAAAGACACTTTCGATGTATATCCGGGCGTTGGTGTGAGGTAGCCATTGTGGTGCGGGGTCGAAAGACCTGAGGAAGAGAGCCCGACGCTGCTGCTGCTGAAGGCGCTGAGGGGCGGCTGGAGGCTCGCTGCGCTGGGCGGGGAGGGCGGAAGGGTAGAGTGGATGGAGGGGCCAGGGGAGGTGGTGCCGGGAAGGGGAACACGGCTGATGAAGGGGGACGAGGCGGGCGAGGAGAGAGAGGTAGGCGTGGTAGGGCGCGATGTGTGCTTCATTGCTGAGCGGCGAGGCGCGGGCGGGAGGGGCGTGTGCGTGTGCGGCGGGGAGGCGGTGGGGGAGTACATGGCGGGAGAGGACATGGCGGAGATATTGGATGTTAGTTATCCGCTGGATAGTCGTGGATTAAGTTGAGTGTTGCGGGAATACGCTGAACTGTCGTGAATTCTTGCGAGGATGAAATGGATGGAATCCGATGGGTGATGGAAGGAAATGCGGAGACGCGGCGGAACATGGCAGCGACATTGCTACTATCATGTTATTCCCACGATCCGGGGCGCGCCCCGTTGCCGAGTGGACGCGATCACGCCTCGGCCCTCGACCTAGCCTCCGCTCCATCTGGTCAGTGGAAGGGCCCACAGCGAAGGGATTTATGCTCAAAGTCCATTTTCGAACACTTTTGAGAACCATAAGGCGTCAAAACCTTACGCCGATTTCTCCTACACACCGCTATGTACATTGCTTGCCATCCCGCATACTTTATTCTTGTCAAGGTTATCAAAAAGTTGAAATCGAGCAATACTTACTACTAATATATTAATACTGTACTGGCAATGCACCCCATCTGTTAATATAGCACTATTCAGTTGGACCAATTATCTCCAATGAACTACAGTGAGCTAGCTGAGATCTTGGAAAAGCAGACACCCTCTGAGGAAAACTGGAAGTTGGCCGTATGGCTATCCCTGTGTAGCAGGATATTTCGAGGAGACCCTCATAATTTAGCTCGAATTTTAAATGGCCACTATAAAGCAGGAGACAATACACAGATTTTTGGAATCCCGGATGGCACCAAGTCCAAATTTGAAAGAATCTTTCGCAGGTGCCGAGCAACGTATGTGACTTCGAGTTGCTCAAGATAAATACCGCATACATTGGTCTTCAGCAAGCTATGTAAAATAAATGGCCACCGGAGAATTATCATGTAAATTGTTTCAGGTTGAGCTCTTGGCCCAATCTAGAGAAGTGTCTTCAATCCACCAGCATCGCGATAATTATAGATGATAGAAAGGGTGGATGAGTGGATGACTATTGTTCTATCATCGCAGAAGCGAAATTTCCGCGGCCGAGAAGCAACCCATGAGGCGAGAAGAGAAACAATGATTCAAGGCGGCTGCAACGGGTGGAAGCAATGTTAGCGGTTGAGATTAGATAACCGGCCGCATGATTAGATGGCGGGGTCTCGCTAGATAGCTGATGTGCTTAACAAATCATAAAATACATCCGCACCAGCCTCAGGCTAGTCCTTCTTTTCCTCCGCACGTTATGACTAGAAACCTAGTGCAGCGGGATTTAGTCGATACCCTTACTTCAGACACGCGAATATACAAAGACTCAAAAAGCTGATTCCTAGCAGACCTCGCAGGTTTCCTATGCTGTGAACCGCACAACATGGATCAGATTGCATTCTTGAAGGCTTACCGTATTCCGGAGCATTGTTCGCACCTTTCTGATTCCTTGGGGAAAATGACAAATAGGCGCTCAACTTCCTGACTTCGTCACATAACTGCACAGGGTTCGAAGGACCGGGGCACCTCCATAGCGTCATTCGACGGTCCTCCAGGGCGCATGGACAACATAAATTCTGATTCCTCCGAGTATTTTCGTCAGTGTGATCAACTATCCCCTTTTGAGCTCTGTCAGTCAACTCCTCATAACGTGAGGCTTTATTTTTTCTATGATCTTATTGATTTCTTTGACCGGTATTTTCAAATGGTTGCGGAATGTTAGGAACAGTACCATGCTGGCATGTGTTGACATGAGTCTGAAGGTATAAAATGGCCTACAGTTTATGCTTTCAACTCCTAGGCCAACCTCGGTTTAAACCATTACTTCTAAAGTACCAACTCCAGTGAATATAGCTGTCTCCTTCGAAACCATGTCCTGCGCCGTCCTTCTTTCCTCTGCACTGCTCGTATCTTTGCTCGTCACATTCGCCACTGCAACGCCCGCTCCTCTTATCACTCACGTCGGAAGGGTACGTATACTAAGCCTTACACCAATGCTAAACCATGGTCCTTATGGTTTTATTTCTTACAGGGTACTTGGTTTCACCCTGGTATGCTGGCATCTAGATTTGCCGTCATTGTTTGAAGTCACCAAAGGTCTGACAATTGCACTACTATTCAGGTCTTGGAAATTGCGGTATCTGGAACAACGACAACGATCTCATCGTGGCCATCGGCAAAGGACTGTATGACCGCAATGACGGTACCAACTGTGGCCAGGTAAATCAATTAACTCTCCGTTCATCTTCAGGAAGACACTCAGATAATATTGTTTTACTCATAGTACATCGAGATAACCAACACGGCCAATGGAAAAGTAGCGTATGGGGTGACTATGGATAGTTGTGTATCATGCAGTGACGATGATCTCGGTATATGGCTCTTTCATCTCTTCATCCTCGCATTACTGCTAATTCGTTTTTCATTTAAAAAATGTAGACATGTCCCCAGCTCTGTTCCAGTTAATTGGGGACCTTGATACTGGAGTGCTCCCTATTTCTTGGCACTTTGAAGCCAAAGGCTGGCAGCCTTGAGCGCGTTCTCTAGTTGGTCTTCGTAAGTAGAAAGAGGCGATGTAGAAGGGAATGCCTTGTATTCTCTCTGAGACAAATGCTTTATTCATTTTGTATATGAAGTGCTGGTCAGACAAATCGTCTTGTTATTCTCGTCATTTTGTTGCCCTTTTAAATAAGTGGCATCTTTATCCCAGAAAAATCAATGTTTATACGTCTCAGCAGTCAGCACAACGCCCAGGGGATGTCTATCTTCCAAATTCCCGTTGCGCCAGAGTCGGAAAAAAGTAACGTCCCTGCATTTGGCAGTTGACAAACTGGAACCTTTCGTGGTCCGAATGGACCCATCTATCTATCTAAGCGAGATTTGTCTTGTTAATTACTCATGAATAACAGTGCAATGCGATACGGATGGCGACATCGATAATGTGGGCGCACCATTTTTCAATGGTATCTGACCCTTTGCTGTGAAGACGTTGGAACAGCGACATGGATTTTGGTACATATGTTTAAATACTTCTGGGTTTCAACAAATTTGAAATTTACAACAGAAAGAAAAACAATTCTCACAACATATCGTATTCCTTCTAGCCGACTTGAACGACTGACCTCGTCATGAACTAGCACTCACAAGCCCATATGATGATACTAGTGACGCGCTCTACCAACTGAGCTAAGAAGGAGTCGAAGAAATTGGCTATTTATATTAGTTTGTCTTCGCTTCCACCTTCATGTTCACGATGTGGAAAACATATGGATATACGTCATTCAGGATGCCACGTGGAGGCATAAATAGCACGCTATCATTGGCTGGGACAGCCTCCTTTCCCAACGGCCCCGTTGCACCGCACGACTGCGCACGGCGCCTGCAGCGCCGCACATTTCTTTCTTCCAGTTATCAACGGTGGATTGGCACAACCCAATACCCCTCCTTCCCATCCTCCTTTTTCTCCTCCCCCTTGGCCCCGCAAGCCCTGGCATGTCATCTTCGGTGAGTCCTCGGATCCCGACAAAGGGAATTAACTTCGGCGCCGTAAACCCTTTATTAACCCCCACCCACTCGCAGATCTAAGCTTTCCCTTTGCTTCCGCTTTCTTTCTCTCTAATAGCAACCAAAAGCAATGCGTCTGTCGCTCTACACCCTTCTTTCCACCATGCTCGTCGTCGGACCCCTGCTCGCGGCGAGCCAGCCTACTCCCAATTTTGAAGGCGGACTCTCGTCTTCCGACTCTGCACTACCTCCGCCTGACGTGATACCCGCATGGTCGCGGCACGCAAAGCGTTCCACAACGTCGTCGTCGTCTATAAGAGCTGCAGGCCCAAACCAGGAGGCTTCATCTAATTCACCACGACAGCCCGAATTCGAGGGTGAAGGTCCCCGTCGGCGGCAAGGGCGCTTGGTCCGGAGGAGAAGGCATCCTTGATTAGAGTGACCTCGTGCATGATATCATATGGGGTTGGTGACGGCAAGTATAACTCATCTCCTCTTTACTAGTTTAGCAATACTAACTGCGTGGTTCGTAGACATTCCCTTATGCCAATAGATTATTCATAACCCCCTTCTTTAACGGACCCTTCTCGCTTTGTATTCAACGGACACTTCACGGACCTATCATACTTTGGACTTGTCATAGTTCGGACTTGACATCGTGTTCTCGGCAAAACTCTCCTATTTCCTATAACGATAGGCAGTATTCACGATCTTGTATTGGACTTTTGTATGACCATGACGATATTTACGTCTAAATCCTAGCACGCATATTTTTTACCGCAAGTTATCTTGCCCCATGGGTCCGAGTAGCTCATCGTGTTCTATTTAGGGGACGTTGCTTGAAGAAGGTATGGTCTACTTCTAAACCGGATGACTAGCGTGATCGGGTTTATGAAGGCAATCAAGTCTGAAGCAAACTTTTATAATAGATTCGAATGCTCTGGATTTCCGGGTGCATGGTCATACACACCTAGACTAGCGGACATCTGACGGAATCCTTGTTAGTCATTTGGAACAATCTGAGTCGGCGAAGCAAACTGAAATTTATTTAAAGGTCAATGAAAAGTCTCGTGGGCCTCCGAGATTTGTGCGGAATATCACATTATACAGAAGCAACGTCTATGCCGGCTCCGGTTCATTACTCCATAGAGCCAAAATCACATGGACAAAATTCCAAGATGGTATGCGGCGAGATGTTGAATCAGTTTGACTCTTCTGTCGATATAACTTTGATTTTTCTCGTGCAGGTACCAGGCCAGTAGGTGTATATTCCAGGTTCATCCCCGTCAAAAATTAATGGGTCTGTTGATATGGCGCACCCGTTGCCATCTCTTACAGGACATACAACATGGAGGAAACTTTCTTGTCAAGTGTGCTGTATGGAAAATAAAAAATACAGGTGCACGCAAGGCTCGGGAGGGTTGAGTGAATCACCGTCGGACAGATTCGCTGAAATACTTTCATAGGGGATATGTATTTCCGCACTCCTGTCCGGGAAGATCGTCTTCATCCTCCTACCACTCAGGTACAGTTAAAATGAGTGAACATATGATCTGCATGAGCGATCCCGGATTTAACCTCCAGTAGAAAAGGCATGAATCATGCGAGTCTAATAACAAAATTCAAAGCCACTACGCACGAACGAAAATTTGTCGAACACACTCCACTTATCAATGACGTCGACCCAGTTAGAAAAAGCTTGAAGCGAAGCACAAATGTTACCTTGATTATAGCGGAAAAAATTGTGATAGAGACACCGCTAACAAGAAATTCCTCAGATTCGAATGTAAGACATCCGTCCCAAAAGCTGCTGAATATGAAAAAGATGTTGATCGTGATGTCGAAAACATAGCTTGGATAAAGAACTTATCAGGGGGTCTGTAATAAACTACATCGTACAATCATGTCCTCTCAGCTGCCAGGTATTCTTTAACTGCCACCTCAGAATCATACCCGAATTTTTTATCATTCCATGACTCAGGAAGTTTACCTGTCAAAGATGGCATGGAGTTAGAGAGTTATAGGAGATGAAACAAAATCATTACACACATAGAATCCATATGACAATATCTCGAATTAACTCCTCAAACCAGCTCTTTCGCCTTTTCATATTGCCGCTGCGTTTGGCGAGGTCAAGAATTTCATGCACACGTGGCATGCGCACTTCCTCGTATGACCTCGCGGCTTGCTCGAACACCAATGATGAATCCTGTTGGGAGGGTGGCACATTGGATAAATAATGTCGAAGGAAGAGCGCATAGACAATGGCATCTTCCGCAGCACACGATACACCCTGGCCTGAATCTGGAGGCATGGTATGAGCTGCGTCTCCGAGTAAAACAATACGACCTTTGGCGGAAGTGGAAGTGGAGCGTGAAGTCCATTGTGGTAGACGCGGTGTGATGTAACGCGGCAGGATTAGCGTATCTGTGTTTATTTCCTCGTCTGCAACCCCATTCCTGCTTAACTCGATGATGTGTTTGAATATACCATCATCGCTGTTAAGACCATCATGCGGCGACTTCCACGATCCATGACGTTCGAGAAGCTGAGATCTGACGTCCTCAAGGTTCACAGTATCACGATGAGGAGGGGTACTGGTCTCGTATGTAGACCACCATTGGATAAAAGGTTTCCGGTGTTGCTGAGAAGGAATGGCAGAAGGAGCGGGTAGCGGAGAGCACATAGAAAATCCAAAGAAACCTTGTGCACCGAAAGTCATATTGATTCCTTCTTTGACAAGGCCTTCTTGAAGACCAGGAGGAATTGAGGAAAATGGAAGGAATCCCCCAATGCCTGTGAGCCCGCTTTTGAACTATATTAGCGCTTTTTACATTTAGATGACACGGGGAGTACTCACTCGTACTCTGGAGGATATTTTTCGCCAAAGAGAGCTTCTCTCACAATACTTCGGACACCATCAGCGCCGATAACCAAATCAGCTACTTCCGTGATCCCATCCTCGAACTCGATGGAGACAGTTGAATCGCCTGAACTCTCGAAGACGCGCTTGACTTTCCTACCCCATTCAATATCCTGAGAGGGTACGTCCTTGAGCAGTGCCTCGTGCACTACGGCACGCGGTACCATGTTCTGGCCGTAGCCTCCATAACGCTCTGGTCTGCCAATGCAGAATTGTCCTAGCAACCATCCATGGGAATTGCGGAACCAGATGTGCGAGCCAGGGAAGCCTTGATCCCTAATGTATGCTGCCGCACCCTTAGAGAGCGAATCAATGGCGCGAAGACCGTTCGGCGCGAGACCAAGACCGCCGCCAATGGTGTACGTGGTGCTCGTTGGGGACGCATGAGATTCGACAATTTTGATGGATATCAACGAGTCGAGTGACGCTAGGTGCTTTTGCAGAGCATGATAAGCTGCGAGGCCACCGATTCCGGCGCCGACGACGATGATTTTCATGATGGTACAAGAAACGATGTATTGAGATCATAAAAGAGTCAGACAGCATATAAGTAGACAGTGCAAGTGCGTGCTGCGCATTCCCTTGTGACAAAGATCTGAAAAACGCTTCCATCAGTTCAATTAAGTCAGTTTTCGAGAGGGCCCATCGGTCCCATCCAGAGGAAACAATACATTTGGCATTGCTGACGTGTAGTGCCGGCATGGCCTACCATTTCCTGGGAACAGGTTCCAACAGAAATGCTTCTGTTGAGTGCTGCGACAGTGCTGCGCTGCCAACAACACCAGGCTGCGCCACATACATCTGCTAGCAACCTGAGAATGATCGTTGTTTGCATTACCAAACGAAAAAGTAGTACATACCCCGAGGCACGCAAATAAGTAGCCTGCGCTGGAGTCTCGCAATTATTTACGTAAATTTGGGTTTTTATGGCGCTATAGCCAAGTGGTTACGGCGACAGATTAGAATTGACAAACTCCCATTTCTGTTCAATATCTGTTCCTCTTTGAGGGCGCAGGTTCAAATCCTGCTGGCGTCGCTTGGTGTATTTAGATGTTTTTTTTAGAAATATGCTTTACATTTTGACGGTGACCTTGGAGTTTAGTGAAAATGGTAGTATTTTTGGGGACATAAACAGCCTTTTGCGCAAGTTATTCCCGCGCAAGTATTACAAGAACGGGGACTTCCCTGTGAGATTGTCTTCAGCTATTTTGCTTGGTTTCTTGGTAAGAGCTGGGATGAGTAATCACAGCATGAGTAGAGCCTATCATCTCAAGCTATTTCAACGCCGATATATCAATAATGAATCATTTATATGGTCAAGCCGAGTTTTGAGTATTCGAGCCATGGAGAATTCTCGGCCCGGATTTAGGCTGACAAGATTCTCCTATTGTTCTAACACGCGTCACACTGTAATCACTGTTATCGTGCGCTTGTATTCTCGCCCACAAGGTTCGACATCAGGAGGCGCTACGCCAGCGAGTTAAGCGAATTTTAAACCATTTTCATTCATCCATCTTCTAAGTCAACAAGCTGGTACCTGAAGGTTATTTCTATCAAGGATTAATTATTTCCTATGTACAACTTGAACTTGGGTCACGCAAACTACAGCACTTATTCACAGATTTCTCCCATTCTTTGGGCTGACTACCCTGCCAACCCTAATAGCAACTACTTGTTATCAACTTTATAACGTAAATCCTTATTCTCCTGACAAGATGCCTTGATTTAAAATACTCAGAGGGATGATCAGTGTCACGTCCGCTCTTCAACAAGCCAAAACTCGAAACCCCCGAGACAACTTTATGCGGTGCTAATTCCCTCCCAAAATCCCGCTGCGCACCAAAACAGCATTCTGGAATTCCCGCTCCTTCGCTGACAACGGGGCAAGTTCTGAATGCTGCCAAGTACGTAGGCGCTCCTGTATAATCAAGCAGAACTCAGATACGTGTGGCTTTCTGCTGTCCTTGTGTTACTGAAAAATGAACAGAGTACCTTCTGACGCTACTAATGCAATCTTTCCGTAAAATGTCTGTTTTCTCGAGTCAGGGAGCGGGAAATGCGGTGAACATGCTAGCATCCTCTGCAGTTTTGGGGTGTGATAGTAACTGGACCCCTAGGCATTGGGATTCGTTAAAAAACTCTCGATGCGCGTCCTTCCGGTTCTTTACCAAATTTATCTCCTGCGCTTCACCCCTCAAACCCTTAACACACTAGCCTATTTATCGTTTTGACAATGTGTCTCTGGTCGATGGCTACTGTAACGTTCTTACCCTGCAATCATACTCTACACAATACCCTTCATGTGGTAAGGACTACTTCTTCCATTTAATTTGTTCTTCTTCACTGAGGAGATTCGTGTTTGTAGGACTATTGCAATAATAGAAGCTGTCCTGCCAGAAATGTGCCACAAGATCAAACGTACATCTTCCTACTGACATTTTATTTTAGAGTGATCTAGGCTTATTGAATATTTGTGATTTTTGCAGGCATCTTGAGAGGCATGCAAATGTGAGAAGACCTTATTATTGCTATAGCTGCCGCTCTGCGCCAACCAGACAGGGTTACGGTTCTGATGATTGGAAGTTTCCCAATTCGACGCGGTATTAATTTTTGGTGCTTTGAACCTTTACCCTCCAATATTTCATCGAAATGTACATAGTATTTTATGCGGTTATGTATTTAAACTTACGAATTTAATATCTTTGTAGCGGAGTATGTTCTGGAGTCAACGGAAGTGACTTCGAGTCCGACGTCTTACTAAAGCCAAATTAAGTATATACACCCTGATAAGTCCTCAAAATCTCTCGATGTGAAATACTGGTTCATAGTATTTTGGAACTAAATGTATGCATTATGCGAGGCAGAGTAGTATGCAGCATGAGCAGAGTGATGACTAAGGATGAACACAGCCAAGAAGTTGTGTCTCGAGCCGGTGTGTGAGTGCTTGTCGGTGTTAGTATCCCACTGGCCAGCCACGCTTTAGCACTGCGGACACTGGAGTGCCTAAGAACCTTCTGGCTAGACACTTACACTCTTATTTTAATGCTCTACAATCATGTTTTGTTTTTCGATGTCAATAGCATTTTTCTCATTTAACCACCCAACGGCGCCGGTCAGGGCATATATTCGAGCCGTCATGAAGAATTATCGAACTCGGGGCATTGGCATAATTCACGTCGCTATTCTAATTGCGCACCCACACTGTCATCACCATGCGGTGTACGTATTATGCTCTTGTATTTGATCGCCCACAAAGTTTCTCAACAAGTGACACTCAGAGCTCCCCGGATTTATAATAAGTTCTCATTTATTTGTGTTCAGTGGAAGTAGTCACTTGAGGTCACCACAGTGGTGGCAATTTTTGAGCAACCGCACTTGTGTCACACTATAGTTGTTACATCTTTCATCACTTTCTCCTGGGTTTCTAACTCCCCGTCTTAGCACATTTCTGCAGGAATTTTCAGCTTAATTTAAGCCTTCTGGGCAAGGTGAACGACTCTTTTTTATATTCCATAGCAATTTCTCACTTTACCACTTGACTTGGTACACAATTTAGAGACAATGAAAACTACTAATGACCCTTTCTAAAATTCCATCACGCACACAAAACAGCATCCGACTTCCATGGCGAGCAAGAGGGTTTGTGAGTGTGGGCGCTATTCTGTTTGGCTATCATAGGGAAACTAACAAGGCGCATAGTTTTTTCTGTCCTCGCGCAACTTCAAATTGCATGGAATACGTGAACAACACTCTAGAAGCACTGTATTTCTCCTACTTTGTCTGTACAGTCTCGAATTGGGAAACTAACTTCCAATTATCTCGTTGTTCTCTTGCGATGCAGGAGTCAAGGATGCTGATCCAGCGGTAGAATCTTGGGTGCATGCTGTTTTACATTCCAATATTTTGTTGCAGTAATGAGTGGACTGCCCGGCTCTGAAAATGCTTAAAAGGTGGACTAGAAGCAGTCTTTTATTCCTCACCTAAACCTATTCCCTGTGCTTCGTTTACTCCTCAAACTCTCAACAAACTACTGACTTTACTCTATCTATCTTTATATCAATGTGCGACTGGCGTTTAGAGAAGATTTTTTTCACATGTAATCATGTCATCCCAATGACCCTTAATGTTTATGTACGGCATTTTACTTGCGCTTCATTTGTTCCACTTCGCTGAAGAGGCGTTGCCAGGACCCAAATTGCCCTACCAGAAATGGGCCTAGGCTCGACGATGATACGTCGGTCTTCCTATTTACACGTTGACCGTCAAATATGATTCTTACGATCGACTTATTGAAATATTTCATAACCATTTGCTTAACCCTGTAGTGGAAGTGCACAAACTTCATTTGTGCGTTCACTGCGAGGCGCCAACCAGAAGATATTATGTCGATCCAGACAATTGGTATCTTCCTGGTTCGATGAAGTACTAGTCTACAACATTCTGCCAAACCCTTAATACGTATTCTTTTCTCGATTCTCATCGGACTTCTCTTTTTTTTTTCATCTTTTTCCCCTGTGTATACATGGCTTACGAGTCATAGTCGCCTTAGTCAACCCAATAAACCCCTGAAGCACTCACGTTCGACACTGAAAGTGAATACAGGTTAAGTTCAGGCAAAAGTGACACCGCTGCTGCATGACACATAGTATTACAGCTAAGGTGTTTTGTGAGCTAAATTGCAGATGTGTATAGCCTGAAAGGCAGCGCCGTATGTACACAACGCTCTCAGGACTAGGTTCAAGGAGGTCCAGAATTAGCACATCGAACTTGGTATGCGAGTGTTTGTAGGTATTAGCATCCGAGCGTCCAGCTACGCTTTAGCCTTGTGCGGGCACCGGAGCGCGCAAGTGAACGCCAACACTCTGGACACCTCTGGTGGTCCTCTTCGTTTTCAACTACAAGGTGATACAATATAAGTCTCTACTCTACCGGAACCATATAATAATCCAACAACACGATACCCATGTCCTTTGAGCACCTCTTCTCCTCGTCCACCCTCGCTCTCGTCGTCCCGGATACGTCTCTCGAGTTCCCGCCCACCGCCCCTGTCGATGATTGGCTCTCGCGGCTGGGCTCCACTGCCATTGACCGGAAACAAGCGTTCTTCGGTGAGCCACCACTGCTCCTTAGCATCACAGAACAAACACAGCTCACCCCGCCCAGACGAGCAGCTGCAGTCCGTCCTCACCCTTCACATCGAACACCCAGACCCTCAATCCCCTGCCGATCCCGCGCACCCGCCCGAGTCCCTTCTCTCCTTCCTCACACACCTGCAGATCTCTCTCGAGGCCACATATATCTCGCCCCTCCCGCACCAGCATGCCCCTGAGTCGCGGCACACGTCCCTCCTCTCCGCGCCTCCACGCTCGACCGCCACCCCCGGACTCTCTGGGAAGCCGAGTGGCAGGCTCACCGCGCACCACCCGTCGATATTCCCACCTGCGACACCGAACCCAACTCCGGTAGCGGGGGAACATGATCGGAAGTACCTCCAGTCGGAGGGGACACTGTTGTTGGCAAGCATTTGGGGCCTGAACACTGCGGAGGACTCCCCCGAGGCATTTGCCCTTCTGTGGTCGGAGGAGGAGGGGAAGTGGGTGGCCGTCTATAGACTGGCTTTGACCGTCTGTGTGTCTTACTCTCTTTCATTTCTTTCGCTCGACATCTCATTTTGATTAATGTGCAACAGCTTATCTACGCCTAAACTTCATGGACCCACTCCTCTGCCTCACCATCTCTGCGACCCTGCGGGAAAAGCCAGTCGTCACAGCCACGTCGAAGAACGCGCTCGCGCAGTACATCACGTCCATTGGGGAGCAGAAGATCATCGATCCCGAACCTACGACACCGAAGGACGCGACGAAGTCCGAGGGACAGGCGAGTAAAGACGAAGAGGGCGAAGATGAACTGTTAGATGGGCTCGAGGAGGTCAACCTCCTCGAAGGGCTTTACGGTGGTGCGCTCCTCCTTTCTTCCCTCCTATCTCAATCTTACACACCCATCCATAGGCTCCACCACCTCCCCTTCCCCCGCACCCCTCCATCTCCCTACTACGCGCCTCGGCACCGTCTCCCGCCTCAAGCTCTTCTCCCTCCCTCCCGTCGCGCTGCCCACCCCAACACAGCCATCCCCGTCCCCCATGACCGCAGTGCGCAAGGCGCACCCGACGCTAAGGAAGAGCTTCCGCAAGACGATGGGCACGGTGTCCGGGCTGAGGGTGAGAATGAGGAGCGTGTGGGTGCCGAGTGTTTTATTGGACGAGGCTGATGAGGTGGATATGGGGGATGGGCATGAAGAAGGCAAGGGCAGGGATGAGGGGAAGGAAAGGGAGAGGCGGGAGGCTGGGGCGGAGGAAAGGACGGTCGTGCTGTGCGTGGAGGTGGAGAACTCGGGCGAGGCGGGTGCAGGAGTGTTTGAGGTGGAGAAGGTCGTCGTGGGTGTTGGGGGGGAGGGAGCTTCAGCGCGACTTATTGGTTGGGGGGACGCGAATGGCAGGGGGAAAGGCGGAAAGAAGCGCCGGAAGGCTGGGTCTAGCGGTGGGGAGGAGTTTCCCTTGAAGATCGGCCCCCTGGCGCAAGTTAACTTGCTGTATGCTGTGTCCTTCCTCCGCTCCCCAGAGGAGATGGACGCGCTTGCATTCTCCCTTAGTGGGGCGAGTTCTCGTCCAGGGGGAAGTGAGACAGGCGCCGCCGAGCAGCAGATGCAGCGCGCAGTGGCCATCAACATCTTTGGGCGGCCCTCTCTGCACCCTTCCCCATTGGACGACAACACCACGAGCACCCATCCCACGCCCGTCTTCTCCTCCAAATGGAACTGTGTCCTCGACCTCTCCTCCTCCGCCCTCCAGCCCCCCGGCGCGCGTGATGACGACGAAGGCCCAAGCATCCTCCCCGAACCTGCTTCTCCCTTCCCCATCTTCGCGCTCAAATCAGCCCAGGCGAGCGGGACAGCCTCCCCGGGAGGGTACTTCCCCAGCGCTGGTTCCAGTACCCCGCAGACCTCCAATAAGCGGCATACCTTTGCGGGGCTCCCGGTGATGGCGGGCCGCGCGCTGAAAAGCAGCACGCCAAGTCGAGCATCGCCGTCGTTCCTCCGTCCCGCCCCAGGGGTAGGCGTGCACCGCGAGGGGTCGCCCGTGTCGTCCCCCATCTCCGGCCCAGGCCCGGGATCCCGACCAATATCGACGTACCTCCCGCCCTCCGCATCGCGCGAGCACCTCCGCTCCCCCACGACGTACGCCGCCCCCCCTCCCCCGCCACCTCCGAGAGCCGAATCGCCCCCGTTATATGGGAGCATGCAGCACCAGCAGCAGGCCTTTTCGGCACTGTACGAGCCACAAACCGCCGCGATGCCGCAGACCCCGGCGTACCCTGCGTTCCCGCCGCGCCCGCAGACACCCGCGTCGATGGGGCCCATCGCGCAGCCGCAGGGTGCGGTAGGGCCCAGTGTTGAGATCCGCCGCGAAAGAGGCGTGGGCGTCGGGTTGGGGAGCAGCGTGGTGCCGCCCACCCCGGGGCCGTATGTGCCAAGTGGCTTTAGTGAACAACAACAGAGCTTAGGGATGGGGGTGGTGCAACGTGCGGCAGGGTCAGGCGGAGGGGACACGGTGCTCGTGAGCGTGGGCCTGCTGGACGTGGGTGGCTCGGGGAAGATATACCCCCTCGATGTGTTTACTCTGGATGTGTTCGTGTATAACCAGAGCGGGTGGGTAAGGCGGTTCGAGGTGAGTTGTGCGCGGGGGAAGCGGCGACGGAGGGGGGCGAGTGGGGAGGGGGGTGTGTATGGGTATATGGGGACGAAGAAGGGCGGGGAGTATGTGTACCCTGGTGTGGTGCCGATTGATAGTCGGGTTCGGATTGGGTGCGTGTTTTCTCGTGTCTTGGATGGAGTGGCTAGTTTCTGATAAGTTCACTTAGTCCTCTACGACCATCATCATGCCAGTCAGTGCGCATGAACTTTCTCGCTCTCTCACCAGGGGTACACTCCATCGAGGCACTCACGCTGACAGACGTGGAGACGAAGTTCACGATGAACCTCCGGTGAGTTTCCTTTTTTTTCTCCTTTGTTTAATGCGCGGATTCTGATGGAACGGGTGTGTAGTTCCGTGATGGATGTGGTTGTGCATGACCCGAATGATTAGTGTGGTCTTCGCTTTTTGGTGGGACATGGCAACTTTCTGCGCGATATAGGACCACAGTGAAGCAGGGCCTGCTTCGAGTGGCTGAACGCAAGCTTCATGCTTGTGCTCGACAGCGTGGTGTCATTCTGCAGTTGGGGGAATACTTTAGCAGAGCCTACTTCGTGATACCTGACACCACTCATCCATTCACACAATGTATCCAATGGTATTGAGAATCGGAGACACGTAAACGGAATACATTCGAATATATAATGCGCATCGGGAGGACAGAACGTCGAAAGCCATCTACATTATCGATACCACAGCGGCGTCCTGCCCAGTGTTTGATCACGTCGACCGGTGTCTTTACGAAAGTCGCGCAAGACCTACAAGGCTACCTTCATCTCTTTCCCCAGTATGCCTCCAAAAAACTTTTAGTGGATGTCGCTTTTACGTCAGTAACCCTGTTCAAATAGGAGCCCACCTCTGCTTTCCCTTCCGAGATGACCAAGAGCCCCCCTGCCTGCAATTTTCCTAGCCAATTTTCCTTCTCGTCTTCGACTTGAACCCTTTTCTTCAACTCTTCCTTGCTCACGTATCTGACACTGAATTTCTCTCCCAGAACCTCCTCCGCTTCAGCTACAATCCTGTTCCAGGTCGTTGTGTGGCCCATACCCATCTCCTTCGGCCAGCTGTTCAGATGGATTGCAGCAGCCACGAACTTCCCAACGTCCTCTGCAGTCGTCAACGTCATGGGCTCGTCTCCAGTTCCAGGGATTTCTGCTTCTCTTTTCGCCACATCCACGATGTATGGGTAAATTTCAATTGGACCTTTATATAGCACTGGTGCCCCAGCTGCCAAGTAGTTCATGAATAACCCATTTCGAAAGGCTGTGTATTCCTCAAATCCACCATTCTGCACCTCCTTCCAAACTTCTACTTTCGTATGGTACAGATCAAGATCCACGTTCACAGCAGCAGAGAGGGAAAATTCTGAAGGTGCAAAGCGCTTCACGCCGGCGGCTACGGCAGCTTTGACAATGTTCATCATGGGCATAACATTGTCTGATAACCATACAGTGGAAATGAAGGTGTGCACTCCCGTGAGGGCGGCAGTGAGATCAGGAATGGAGTCATAATCGACGTGATGCACTACGGCCCCTTTGGCCAGGAACTCCTCGACAATAGGCTCTGGGCCGGCCTTTGGACGCGTTAGAAGTGTGACCGGCTGGCTGGGGTCGTCAAGGAGGGCACTGGCAATCGAATATCCGACGCCTTTAGTGACACCGGCGACGGCGACGCGCTGTTTTACGACGAGACTGGGGCTGGTCATGTTCAATCGTGTTGGTCACCTTAATCGATGGGACCTGACTTATAAATGATAGTAAACTTTACTTACTGCCTTTCAGATTTGAGCGCTTTTAGCCCCGAGGCAGCCACGACCTCGTGACTCAAGTCCCCTTCGTATATTATTATGAGATTAGATAATATTTCGGACTTTCGCAGTACCGCCGATTCCGATATTTAGACTATGTAGCACCGGATTGCCCCCCATCCGTTTGCGACTACGAGCTCACCTAGGCCAAGTGAAACATTCTCAGCTCTGGCATCTTCTATCCATCCTCCCGTGTTCAGCGCGTTGTTTTCATACCAGTGCCAGTGAAGACAAAGTCATTTAAGCACTGCAGTCACCGTCAACTGGTAAGGCAACTAAACGCTCCCCACTCTTCCAATCCAAGTTTTCACCGACGGTCAAGGTCTTCCTTGGTCATCATCTCACAGGATTTTGCAGAGGTGACTTAAGTCATTTGAAATAGGCTATTCGAACTTTGATCGCAGTCCTTCAGTTTGCTATCGGATCCCACGGTTCAACAGGCGGAATCCAATGTTACCATCGATTCCACTCTCCAACCGACGGTCATCGTTCAACACGTTCAGATTGAAGCCAGCTGGTATTCAGAATATCGAGCTATGGTTCCGTATGTTATATCCAGGACTAACATACTAAAGCCAGTGGTCGGTACCCTTTGGTACTGCATGAAGAACCACTAACTTGCATTGGACTGGCCACTGGCATCTATAGATTAGTATTCAACTTCTCCCATCCCACCCATATCCTGAACTGCGCTTTGATGTTGAACGTACTTCTATTGGTGAAATAAATCCATAAGAGGACACGAGACCACCCCAAGACGGCCAGAAGGTAAGCAATGCCCGTTGATCTAAATATAATGGACAATACTGGCGCAGAGCTCTTCGTTGATGCAATATATATTGAACACTAGGGCCCGGATACAGAAAGCGTCACGAACAAATGAGGCTTAAAGAATCCAGGTGTATGTGTGCATGACACCGACCGCAGTCCTCTTCCGCAGCACCTAGGACGCCATCTTTCTCTTTGTGTTCATTCACAGTAGCCTTAAATACGGCCTCTCAAGTTGTCGCTGATACTTAGACGCTTACGTTTGCTCTGACATTGCAATTACTCTGACCGTGTTAACTCATGCATGAAGTCTGGAACCCAACCATGATCAAGCAATCCGTCCCAAGTAACTCCGTGTCGTATCCCACCGAGTCTGCACCAGATTATCAAACGGCTTGGAGCGAGTCTCTAGCCAATCTTCAGCTCCAGAGCCCGCCTGCCCATGTCCAACGCCCCCTCACGGCAGTTGTCAGGGATCCGGAGAGCCTGGTCATGATGGAGCCTGAGGTCCAACGACATCTTTCTAAGACGTCGATGGATTCAGAATCGTCTCAGAGCTCCTCGAGCACTATGAAGCACATATGGAAGGAGATCGGGAAAGGGTTCCTGATACTGTTAACCCTACCATTTGCCGCACTTGGAGCTAGTCTTCTCCTTACCGGTGCGGTATTAAATGGTTCTGGGAAAGTGATAAAAGGAATGGGGAAGTTATCTATGAAATGCTTCTATGGAAATGGTGCGTACGTTGATTTATTCGAACGACCCTCGCTGATATGGACCATTGCAGATCGATTTTCTTAGGATGATATAACCCTAGTTGCATCCAATGCTTATCGGTTCTCGCCTAGTTTCTTTCATATGCATTTTTTATCACACCTCAGGAGTCCATATCCCTAGCGTCTTCTCGCGTCCTCGTCTGTTCTTATTAATTAACCACGCCGTGCAGTGTAGTAGCCACCGGTCAGACGCAATAAATGAGGTGTAATGACCCTGATTCTCGTAAGGTTTGGTTATCACCATAAATACCTAGTGCATCGTTGGAGATATGAGGTACGTTCATTACATCTGAGAAGGAGAGAGAGGAAGCCAAGCTGAAGGTGTATTCCCGCCAATCTAAATACAGTAAATCAGCATTGATCTTTATTGATGAATAAATATTGATTGCTACTAGGGCCGAACGGGTTACCAACGATCCATACCAAGAACGAATGAAGTATGAAAGCCAAATGCATTTGGACAAGGTGCTGACCGCAGCCCTCTCCCGCAGTACTTTGGACGCCTTCTTTCCTGCAACGGTTCGATACCAGCCATAAATATGTTGAATTCTGGACGTGCATTTTAACACCCCAACCCCTCCAACTGCCTTAACTCGTAGATAAAGCCAGGAGCACAACCATGATCAAACAGTCTCTATCAAGCGATTCGGAGTCGTATCACACCGAACCTGCACCAGACTATGAGATGGTGTGGACTGAATCCTCTGCCGGTACACACCTGTCCGAGATCTCGAGAGTCTAGTCATAATCCAACCCAATTTCCAATCACCACAGCATTTGAAGCAGTTGATGGAATATGGGCCTCAGCGGAGCACTTCAAGCGCTTCGAGCCATGTATGCAAGAAAATCGGGAAAGGTTTCCTCATGCTCCTCACGCTCCCATTTGCCGCTGTCGGTGCTGCTTTACTTCTTGCCAGTGGGATATTAAATGGCTTTGGACAACTAATAAAGGGAATGGGCAATGGATTTATGAAAGGCTTTTATGGCAATGGTGCGTATGCCGACGTGTTTGGAGGCCTTTTGCTCACATTTTTGTCAGAACGATTGCCCAGATTCTCTAAATCATAAGATATTGGACCTTATAGCCGTAGCTTTCATCTACTGACAATTACCCGCTATTCCCTCCTCACATCATCAGTTAGCTGTACCCAAAGCACATTCTCGTGTCACCATCTGTTCTTATTATTAACCACGTACTATGTAGTAGCCAGTCATCAATGCGAAAAATACAGTACTCGAGAGAGGTATTATGCAACGAGCCTGATGCTCGCAATATGTGGTCATCAAGCCATAATGTGTAGTACACCGTGAGACATGAGGGCTCCTGCAACTTCCGGCCCGTCGTCGAGGACTTCAAGCAGTACGAAGCTGACTTCATAGCGTGGTGGATGGTCAATCAGCCTGCGCGGGGAATACCAGAGGAGGGGTGTCTTAGCCGACATAGGAGGGAGGAGGATGATGGAAGAAGATCCAACTGCCCGGCCGTAGCATCAGCATTTTAGGAAATTAATTTCCGGGTTTTCAATAGTTTTCACTAATTTCCGAAACTATGAAAACCTCAAAACCTCAAAACCTAGAATATTGTTTTGATAGGGAATGCCGAAGAAGAGCGGAGACCCACCGCCCCTTTGGGTAGTTTATGGAACTCCCGAGAAGATATTTTCGTCGGAAACTACTCTTTCACCTGAACCGGAAGTATTGTTCAAAAGATCGCCAGTGCTGGAAAATTCAAATTACACGTCTCAAAAATTCGCCAGAGTGCGATTATGTGATAGGAAACGGAACTTGAATGCGTGGAATGTGAAACTTACTACGATTTATTCTTTGGTTCACTCTTCGCGACAAGCCCGTCGTTCAATTCGTGTGGCCAAATAAATGTAATATTTTGAACCATATGCACTAGTAGGAGAGCGCATATATTTTCATTCACAGGTTCTGATAAGAGTACCACTGACAGAATATATTTTCTCACTGGCCGTCGAATAGGCGGGTCATTTTCCTTTCTTGAACTTTCTGGGCCAAGTTTCTCTTACACTACTTTAACAGCCATGAGTCGGGGCTGTAAGTTCGCCGTTGTCAATTTCTTAACCCCTTGTTGCATTAGGTTGGGCTCATCATTTCTGATATCAAAGCTCGGTTTTAGTGATGTGCCGGCTTGGGCCCAAAGCCAGAAGCCGGCCGTGCCGGGCCGTCGGTAGCCTAAGCCGTCGAAAGCCGTATGCTAGGCCTACAACGGCCTGCGGCTCAGGCTTCATATTTTGAAAGCCGGAAGCCGCGGCCCAGGCCGACTGCTTTGGATGGTTGAAATTATCTGTGTAGTACCTCAAATAATTTTTCAACCTTCAGAGTCAGTGAGAAATCAACACAAAATACAAAATACCTACCTATGTCAACTATTGCGGCATCCCAAGAACTTCGGGTGTTAAAGCCCGGTCCTGCCATTGCGAATCCGAGTAACACTGCCAAACTTGCCACTGCTTCCCACCATGCCGCTGTTGCGACCGCAGAAGCACAACGCAAGGCTGCTGCTATTGAAGCAGAAGCTGCGCGGAAATAGTAGAGCTATTTTCGAAAATGGCGCTATTAGCAGTCACATGACCATTTTCACACAGGCAGCGGCCTGAGCCGAGGCCGAGCCTGGGCCGGCCCAAGCCTACTACCCCGGCTCAGGCTTCAATTTTGAGAGGCCTAAGCCTGGAAATACCGGGCCTAAGCCGCGGCTTTCAGGCCGAGCCGAGCCGGCACATCACTACTCGGTTTGAAAGAGGATGTAATGTGCCAAGGACTCCTTCATATCTGAACCCCCGCTAGCTGAATAAAGGAAGGACAAGAATGGCACCATGCTCATATATGAGTGTCTAGAGGGATGCGGTGTAGTGTTTCCCAAAATGTGCAGATATTGATGCTCGAAGGATAGGAGCCTGACAGTGATTCACGAAGTCTTGCAGGTGGCATGCATATTCCCTTCCTTACAATCCTTCCAATGATTATAAATGTTCCATTTTGTATTGAGCACCGTTAGCGAGAGCTTCGAATAATAAACCGAGAAGATTATGTCAATCATTGTGCTCTGTCGTGTATAATTAACGGATTATAAGGCAAGCAGAAAGAGTATAAAAATGATTCTGTATGGACTTCTGATCATATATGATTCAAAAGAAGTAGAACATCGGGAAATGGTATAGATATGACATTATGAACAGGTCCAAGATCAATGCTTACGGTATAATTCGAACACAAAAGCAGATTTAAATGTTTCATATTTCTATAATCCAGTAGCGTGCAATGCCCATAGCGTTTATAAAAGACTGGGAAGCAAATGAGCAGCAAGCTATGTTCTCCAGCAAATTTATGCTATTAGGCTCCATTCAGTCGAATCTTGCCGCTCACCTCCTGATATCAAACACCCTCCTATATACACTCCTCCATCTCTATCTCCATCCCTTCTCTTTCTTCCCTATAGCTCCTCCCTCGTACTTCGTCTCATAATCCATAATCTACATCCACTCCCCGCCTCTCATTCTTCATATTACTAACCCCTCTGACTAACCCCATCTCCCCACGCACAACTTTCGCCCCATACATCTCGCTTTCCTCCTCTTCCATTATCCACTTCAAAATATCATACTCTGAATCTCTTGTAATCGTCGCGTTCCTCCTCCCCGTCATCGTCGCCTCCTCTTCCCTCCCAGTTCTTCGAACCACGCAAGCAGTGCACGACCTGGCTGCGTGTGTTCATGGAATTCGGCGAGGAAGTCAGGCGAGGATATCAATGTTTAGAAGTTAAAGTTATGTATAAGAGAGCAAGAAGTTACAGTTGAATTTTTCATTGGGTTTGTCCTATGTGTCCCTGGATTATCGAGAAATTCTACCGACCGTTATTAGGAGCTCCTTAACCTGAATATCGATACAAAGGACACCAGGACAAGATCCAGGTGGCCGGGAAAAAGGTGCCAGCTTTGATGAATGCAAATTTGAAGGCTTCGGTTTCGTGAACGCGGAGACATACTGGAGTCGGAATGCCTAAGACTGAGTGAAGTCCCCTTCATAGTGAAGAAGGATGACTTAACCGCCAGCAGCGCGAGGGGTTCAAAGAGCGTGTGTGACAGCTGACTCTCAGTTAGCTGGAATTTTCAGGAGTTGACATACTACAGGGCGAGTTGTTAAGGCGAGTTATTTGGATTTCCTTGAATCCTGCTCCCAGCGAATGTTTTGCTTGCAGCGGGTGATTTTTTTGTGCCCCCAGATAGGATCACTCCTGTAATGCTACGAGAGACTTATAGTTCAATTAAGAACTTCGGTGCATTATACTGGTGATTTTCGTGCCTGCATATTAGCATTTGACTAGAGTAACTGAAAGATTTCCTCGTCATAACTTCGTACAACTACTGCTGGAAACGCTATAGATACATACAGACTTTCCCGTCCCACTATACCTCCACGCGCTGGAATGGCCGAGTCGTTAAGGCGAGTGATTTGAATTGATACAATGCGAATTGACTTTCATTATCACTTGGGATTTCCCGCGTAGGTTCAAATCCTGCTTCCAGCGAATATTTTTGCGTATCGACTGATATATTTAAGTTTTCCTCATTGTTTCTTTTTATTACAGCGTGATGTCAACGTGCACTTGGAGAAGGCTACTGCATCAGGTCAGCATCGCTATGCTCAAGCGTAATTTTCAGGAGTAGCAGAAACGTTTGTTGGCAGGACGATTTATCATCAAGTGGACATTAGGCGCATGTACCGGGTGACTTGAGCACTTGAATACTTGCTACCTTTAGCCTGCTAGGCTGTGGGAGGGATAGCACTGTAACTAGTCGTTGTAGCAACGCTATTGTCCATCCATCCGTCGCGGTCACGCTGTATCCATGATGCGTGCACATGGGAGATCGACTTCATTTAGGACATTCGGTTTCATTTAGGACGCTAATTACACACGGACCGGAGTGCGCTACTTATGCGTCAGGATGTGCAGTGCCGCAGGGTGTGCTAGCATGCCGCAGGGTGTGCTAGCATGCCGCAGGGTACGATACCTACGCGTCTCAGGGTACTCACAGACGGATCGAGACTAAGGGTGCCGACAATGACGCATGCGAATCAACATGTCCATGAAGCGAGAATGAACATAGGTATATGTCCCATGGATAGTGCCAGCTGGGGTGCAAGCGAGGCAAATTCGTGAAATTCTAATAGTCAGACAGCGAAGAATATTCAGGAGCAATTTACGAGATGACACCGTCAGGCAGTAAGATTCAATCCTCGTGCAGCAAGGGCAGATCGTCGAATAGCGAGGTTTAATCGTCCTATAACGAGATTTAATCGTCATGCTGCCCGGCCGGATCGTCATGCATGAAGATCTGACTGTAAAGCAGTAAGCCTTAATCTTAGACAGCGAATGCGAAGGGGACACGTCGCCCATGCACGAAGGAGCTCCATCCAAAGAAGAGTATAGTAGCATGCGTGCGGGCCGCGAGGCAGAGTCTAAGCATGCAGTACATCATCACGCTATAGTTGGGACTGGGCGTATTTTCGGGGGCGGAGCGGAGAATCGTCAAGTGGGGGGAGAGCGACGGAGATAGTCTGTGAAGAATCCGCTTGCAACTTTGAGAGACAGGAAATGGAATGCGGAAGGAGATGGGGAGCAGGGGGTGACGTGATCCATCACGCAATGATCAGATATACTGGCGAGGGATGCTGGGAGGGGCCTTAGCGGCGGTGAGTGTATCAGAGGTGTACATATCATCACAGATGTGGTGCTGTGTAGCGGTGGGATCGTGAGCGCTCATCAGGGATCCCAAAACGAAACAGAGGGAGACGGGAACAAAGTTGGCGTGCGCACAGCCGTGTTGGGAGCGGGCCGCCGGGAAGAGTCTGGGGGAAAAAGGTAGAGGCAGATGGTCGTCGAGAAGAAGTGGAAGAAGAGGCAAAGCACCGAAGATAACGCAGTGAAGGGGCGGGGACGGGCGAACGTCGGGCGCGGGGCGAGGGAAGGCAATTGTGGGAGCAAAGGCGTTGCCACACGGCGATCAACCCGGCTCGGCAGAACCTTCTTGGGAAGGCTTAAGCGTTCATTTCGGGGTATGCCGAGATGATATTAGGGCCTGGTTGAGGCCCGTTGCCTTTCTCCCGTCGTCGTCGCTCGAGCCCCTTTCCCTCGTCCTCGCCTTCGCCCCCGTCTTCGCCCCCGTCGCTGTCCCCCCTGACCAGCGCACGCACGATGCTCGTCCGCCTCCCTGCCAGCATCCAAATGGCCCCGCTCGACCTGCGTGCCTCCCTCCCCCACTTCCAGGTGCACCTCCCCTCCCCCACATCCCTCTTCCTCGTCCTCCTCGTCTCCGTCGTCGTACTCGCTGCCTTGCGCGCGGCGCTGCTATTCGTGCGGCCACATCCGCAGCCGGAGCAGAAGAACATCGTCAGTGTGCCTCAACAGCCAGTGGAGCTACAAGAAAAGAAACAGCCGATACAAGAGCAACGCCCGAAGTCGTCGTGGGCATGGGGCCTCATCACCTGGGACAGTCTCCCTGCCCTCCCCTTGTCCCTATCCACTTCAACGCCAGGGAGAGACATGCGCGGCCGCGGCGTGGGGCTAGCAAGCAAGCAGCCGCAACAGCAAATGCAACAGGCTTGGCAGCAGCAACAGCAAAGGAGAGGTCCGGCGTTCGAGCGTCCGTGTATGTCCCCTTTCCTCCCATTTACCATGTGCCTCCCTTGCTAATGATAGGATTGCTATCGCATCCAGTACCTGCGATGTATCAAACAGAAGTCCCTGCGTCTATGGCGAAGATGATCATGTCGCGGCATGTACGTTACTATCCTTATCTCCTCCCCCCTCACCCCACTCACCTCTCCCCATTTTCGTCCCCGATAGACCTTCCGCCGGCCCACGTCCCGCCCACCACCGCGCCCATCCACCCCAGTACCACAGATCCAAATTCAGCGGCGTTCTCCGTCCATGGTCTGATGCTCCCCTGGTAGCCAAGACAGGACAAGACAAGATACCGGACAGCTTTCGTAGACCTCATTTGCTTTGAGCTTCATTCGTGCATATCATTATTATCCCCTACCCCTCGCTTCGGCACCGCTTATCATTCATCATATCACGTCGCATCTATCATACTTCACGCACTTGCGCCACCTCCTCCTCCCTGCCGCCTTTCATCCTTTCATGCCGCTTCCCGCCCATCTCATGTTACTTCCACCGCCGTTTCAAGCTCTTCGCCTCCGCCACCGTTGGCGTTAACCGCTAGTGCTAGATGTGACATCCGGAATGGCATGGACGTGGACATCCCTCCCATACTCTCACGGAATACAAACCCCAGACGACGTACGGACATCGACAAGAGAAGAATAAACAATAAGTCATTAACAACCCCTTGTACGAAAAATACAATGCTTTACGCCCTTCATGTTCATGTTCATGTTGGTGCCGGGAACGCCAGCGGCGCTCCGGTGGACGACGTACGCGAGGGAGCGAGGCTCTTCGGAGTTTCCACCCAAAGCCCGTCTACATCCCGCACCCATATGCGGGAACGGTACTGCACGTAGCGCGGTGCACCACCCAGTCTTCTGGGTACATCGTGCGGCCGTCCAGCCCTTGGGAACTCCCGTTCCCATCCCCGCCGGCTTCACACACACATACCTACCCACCCTGCCGACTTACACGCCCAGCACTTATCTTCTTGACGTAGATACAACCCCTTACCCCCTCCACCACCGACTTTCGACTATACATATATCTATTCACTCCGGGACTTTTTTTATTTCTTTTTCATCGCCTTTGTTCTTTACTTGGTGTTTCGTTATTTGTATAACTAATGCTCATGATATCTAGCTTTTTGTTCTGTGCTTTTTTGTGTGCTTTTTATTGAACTCTTCGTTCGCAGATCCCTTCCCTTTTTCCACCTTCTGTATATCATGAGCGTACTACTACTTAGGTTTTGCGGTGGTGCGAGGATAAAATTCGAAACATGGTTTTTTTTTTGCTATCGCCATGATGCTGTTCCATTGTGTCTGGTGGTTCACCGTTGCGTCGATAGCTCCGGCACTCAACTCAGAGGCACGTTCGCCGCGCAGGGACTACAAGAGCGCGCCACGTCATCCATTACGTATTGCTCGTGTTTGTTTCTCCTAATGCTAAGTCAGCGTACTTTGAGTTTCTGGATTTCGGCGGGAGCCGGATGCTTGACAATTTTTCGAGAACTTTATAGCTAATTAAAGAACGATAGACCCACTTCGGTTTTTTCACGTTCACCACCTTTGTTTAATTTTGGAGCAGGGGACAAGTAGTACTAAACTAAATGTGGAAATTGTAGTACTATGGGCATGCCTCAGGAGTAGGTGCACCACCTCCACTCCACTATACTATGTAGAGCCACTGCTGCCCATATTCAATTTACAATTCATGCTTGCTTTTATAATTGAAGGCACATATACAAAGCTAAGTTGAATAGAGCATAACATTGAGCAGAACAATATACTCATGGCCACAAAAAGTAATCACAGTTCCCATGACCTCTGAGCTTCTTTCACCAATATCTCAGTCAATTCTTGGCTTAGATATCTGATACTTGGTAAGACATAAGCTACCCTACCAATGTTCATGAACAGCTAACACTGACACCTTTTCTTTTCTTCTATACTGTTCCCCTCACTTCTGATTTTGACTTGCTTCCAATTCCCACTCCCTTCCAATTCCCACTCACTTCTAATTTTCCTCATTCTGCTACCACTTTCTAATGCCCCTCCTGCAGCTCACTTCCCCTATGCTCCAGGAACAACAAGGTGTGTGCTGTCATTGCTAATATAACTCCTTATCTGAGTATTGCTACCACAGCTTTCAAAGCATGCTTTGGCTTGTCATTCTGAGGTAATTTACCTTGAGGCTAAAATAGATGGCACTGATGACAATATCATCACAGGTTCCTCAGTTCTCAAATGTTTGCAGGGAGTTGCCATTGCCGGTTTCACATAATAGGGCTCATCATCATCAACAAGTAATGTAGGGTGTTCTTCTGATTTGTCTTTGATGTTAATACATTCATATAGGCATCAACTAGTGGCCATGGTTCTTCTGCTGAAGATGACTGAGACTCAGATACAGATCAGGACTCAGATGGCAAAGTATGGCCTTATGACACACATTATGTCCACCCTGGAAGAGGGCACAACCTTTCTATCAAGTAGCAGCCAAAATCTCTTCAAGAAGTGATCATAGCTGGCATTTGCAGGCTCACCAGTAATGCATTATTCCTCACATCCTATCCTTTGACCATCTACATCAATGTCTATTATACTGGGTTGCTTCAACAATGTGCAATGGACTTAGACTGTCATGGCTTATACCAATGGCTCAGTAGGGATGCTGTCTATTCAGAAGCTATTGGTTGATGTCAAGTTTTGTTCCAAAAGGTGAATATAGGAACTAGAGGTCATAGGCTACAATAGTGCTATGTTGGAGAAATGTTGGAAGTAATGTCAGAAGGATTTCTGACTGTAATGCTAAAGGTAAGAATTGTTGGCTTCAGCTTATGTGCTGTGCCCTTCCAGTTCTTGTGGGTTCTAACTTAGTAAATGATCCACATGTTGGAAGAT
>JASFDF010000103.1:0-60824 GCA_036937115.1 Nidularia sp. FH-822889
ATTTATTTACAATAAATACAGTGAATAAAGATAGAATTTATTATAGAATTTATTAAGAATTTATTCTCCCTATATCTAGCAGACAGAGGTATGTATATATTTTTATTTTATCCACTATTTATTCCCTTTAAATCCAGCAGATTTAGAAGCCAATGTCTGCAGTGAAAGCTGCTGCATAGGGTTGAGATATGGCTCAAGAAGAGGGTTGTAAGAAGTACAGAAAAGTAGTTTCTCATTGAGATAATACTTCTGCAAGTGAAGATGATGTCAAATATTCATGGGTAGTGGAGAAAGACAGGGCAGAGATTGCAAGCTTTTATTAGAGGAGTTGGGCTTTTGCATCCTTAAACATTTGCATTGATTGCTAAGATCTTAGATATATAAATTTGCTTCTGTCAATAGCCAAGGCCATGACTTGTTTTCCACCCATGTTTGTTGGGACATCTCCATCTCCAAGGTCCAAAAAAAACCCTACTGGGCTACAGCCCTAGTTTTGTGCAATCTCATGTTTCTGATGGACTCATTAGGTGCTAAGCTGTCTCTTTGTATTTACATAAATTTGTTGGGCAAGTCTGTGGACTCCAGAGAAGCACCATTTATCACAGAGCTATTACATGCCTGATACTACCCATTGAGTATGCAACATTTCCCAGCATCTGATCTGTCTGCATTATTTGCTGAGGATGACATCAACAGACTATTACTCTCACTGGGTTCTGCTGAAGAGCACACATACATGATTATGATAAATTATAACATCGTCAAGGACCTATTTTGGTGTCTTTTTCCTACTTATTGTGTCAGTTATCCATTATCCAAATTTCCATGTAATGAAGTCTAAGAGGCATGTGTGATATCATGCTTACACAAAGATACATTACAGCCCTGGTTATTTACATCATTGCTAGATTATTGGTCTGTTCTACAATGCAATGTAAGACACTGCACTTGAGTAACATATCTGCTAGGAACCAATAATTTTTTGGAATCCAGAATCAGTACAAAATGCATATATTTATGTTTTCAATCTTAATTTGGCATAAAATATCATTCTTACACCATTTTACATGAAAAGAATTCAAATCAGAATCAGTCTATGATGCAAGTTCCTCTGTAAATAAATATACAACTAGGCAGATTCATGTTTTTCAGTCCATCTTCCTGTGGATAGAATCTAATCAATGAGTGATCTTTCATTTTGATTCTCTGGAGAGCAACTTTTATTGTTCTGTAGCTATGCCAATACTGAATTAAAACCATTTTGCACAGTCCAGATTTCATTGTTCTGTGGCTCCTAGCAATGTAACATATTTTGAGTGGCATCTTCCAAACCAGGGATGCTGTGCTCTTGGCATCTATTCTTAACATCAGAAGTTTTCTCAAGTGCTTGCAGAAACCAGAGATTGAGTGTGGCCAACATGGAAGGATCTTCAATTTTGCAGACATGCTCTACCGAGACTGTTACAAGTTGATCCTTGATGAGTGGAATTCAGGGACTTCATCATGAATATTAGATGCTATGTGGATCATATTTCATGGCAGTCTGAGTGCACAGTAATTATACTGCAACATTTTGCATGTCAGTTTTGCTGCAACCTTTTGTGTTGGTCAATTGTTGTTCATCTGATGACCAACAATGGGAATGGTCCACAGCCAAAGCCACCATCATGCCAAGTGAACCAATTTCAATTTAGTCCCTCTGAGCCTCACCTAATCTTCCACTTTGCTGGCATCTCATATTGGGTGATTCAGAACCATGAAAAATTGCCTTCCTTGAATTGATGGCATGTCACAATCCACATCAGCAAGCCATCACCAGCTTGCCTGCCCTCATCACAAAGATCTCAACCCACAATATAGCTCTGCACCTGACTTGTGCAGAGTTTGCACATACATCCCATATTCCTATTGTAATATTGTTTAAAATGAATGATTATGTCTTTTACCAGCCATATAAGTGTTGAAAGGACAATAGCAAGCTCAGGAAATACAAGAAAAACACCACAAATTGGTGGTAAACACATAGTGAATGCTGTACAAATAAGTGTCCTTAAGTATATATTCTTGAGTCAAAGACTACACAATAAAACCAATAAAATATAGGCATATGAAGGGACTAACAATAAAGTTTGCATAACAGTGGCTGAATGGTGAGGTGAGATGCATAGTACTAAATATAGTAAGCATAGATGGGAATTGAATTGTTTGTACTAACTGATATTCCAATAATAAGTCTTCTAAATCAAAATTATGTAGGCTTTTTACTTTAGAGAAGGAATTACTTAGCACTCTTAGACTTCTTTCTCTTTTGAAATGTGTAGGACATAGGTGGGGTGGAGGAATATATCAGTCAATAACTTCTGGAGTCTTTTTCATCTGCTTAAAATTCAAATTTTATTTATTACTTTTGTTTCTATGACTCACCCATCCTTTGAAATAATGCATTTAACACTACTATCACATTATAACAGATCATTCTATTTTAATTGCTTAAGTAGCACTTGTGCTTGTGCACAGCCTGCACACAGTTATTCATCACCCACTCAGCTTGTGTACAGCCTGTGTGCACTTACACACCACCTGCACATGGCTTGCATGCACTTACACATGGCCTTCCTTACACTTGCACACAACTTGCATTCCAAAGCAATGTCCAGTGCAGCTCATAATATAATATAGTTTTTGCTTTGACTTGGGCTATGATAGAGATTAAATAACTAGTTAAAAAATTGAACTTCTGTTACTTCTGAGATTAGGGAGCATTTCAACTTTCACTTAGGGTAAATAGCCTTTTTGTCATATCCTTATACAGTGCAGTGCATGCCATCTCTGGACCGCTCATGATCAATCCCGATGCTTTTCCAACTTCCTGCTCATCTCTGGTGTTTACTCAGGTTTACTCCAGTCTGTTTCCATTTTCGTACTTACTTCATTTCAGCTACACACTATACTTTTCATAGTATGCCTCTTTCACATTAACATTCAATTTGTACTCCTAGTCCTCATCATATGCTCTCTCTTTCTTAACCCACTTACTTCTCCATTGCACTAGTATTATTTTAGTGCTCTATGTATTTACTCTGGTTACTTAGACTTTTTAGTATTTAAGTACTTTGAATGTATCGTAGTACTTCAGTTTGTTAATTTTTATTAGTCTCTCCACTTCTACTCAAGTGGTTAAGCTACCTTCAAATCATCCCCACTCATCTCTACTTGATAATCTCATCTTGTTATCATACTTTGTGCTCAATGAGAACTCTGGTCTCCAGAGATCCCTCCTGACCAAAGATTTGGTCAGGAAGTTGAGTATCATTGTCACTATACTTGAACTATACCACTCACTGTCATCTGTAAATTGGGCATTAGGAACGAAGGAGGTGCAGCACATAAGCTGAAGCCATTGCCCATCTTGATTACTTCCTTTGGTAGCACTTGAACACGTTTCCTGGAGATATTCCTGGAGTCTCTGGTGTCTCTCCTTGGTCACTGTGCATATCTTATCTGTCTGGAACTCTAGCCTATACCCCAGAAAGTGTGTTTGTGACACTTTTATCCTTTGATCATTTCCAATATCTTGATCTTCCCAATCATCAAATAAAATATTTGGGCAGATAAAAGATCTATATATTTCCTGCACTATCTCAAGCAGCTGCCTCATTGACCTCCTCTTGCTAGTAAACAGGGCTACTAGCAAATTATGATTTGGTGAAGCAGTCACACAAGCTAAATCTTCAATGTTGATGTTGTTCAAAGGCATTAAAGTTAATAAAATTTAGTTATTTGCATCATGAAAGTAGATAATATTGTCTTAATGATCTTATATCAAAAAAATTGGGGTACATTTGTGCACAACTTGCACACAACTTGTGCAGATAATATTGTGTGCAAGTTTGTGCCAGTGTGTGCAAGCACACAAGTTGGCATGCAAATTTCTGGTTGCCCAAATGTACTGTAGTTCTTCAGTTTGTTAATTGCACATCTCTCCAATCTCTACTCAGTGGTTTAGCTACCTTTAAACACTCTCAACAATCTTCATCTGTTATCACCCTCCTTGTGATCATATTTTGTGCTCAACAAGATCTCCAGTCTCTCCTGGCCAAATCTCTGGTCAGGAAGTTGAGTATTGATTGTTCACATTCCTGAATCACCTCACTCACCAACATCTGTAAATTGGACATTGGGAACAAAGGAGGCATAGCACATAAGCTAAAGCCATAATCGATTCTGCCCTTCCCTCTTGGTAGCACCTGAACACATTTCCAGAGTTATATCTGGAGTCTCTGGTATTTCTCCCTGGCCCTCCTGTATCTTCTGTCTGCCCAGAACCTCTAGGTCATACCTGCCTGATAACATTGATAATCCAGTCACATTTATAGCTGTCAGGTGGTACCAGCATGCTAACATCAAATGTGATCCATTCTTGACTTATCCTTTCTGCAAGTGCAGCTTTGGAGCTACAAACTCAATTCCTTTGAGCTCTATCCCCCAGAAAATATTGAGTGCCATTTTTCTCATTGCCCTATGGAGTAGGAAGACCAACAAGTGCTGGCTGTAGTCTTGTTGTCATGGGTAGGTGATCAATTTTGGCTTAATTTTATCTATTTCTTGCTGACAGTGAACTAAAAGGAGTATTAATTTCCTTTTGTCAATGGTACTTGTAATCAGGTCTGCATGCTGTCAGGGTTCATTATATTCTTGGAACATTCTAGAATATGGAATACAGATAACCCTGTTCTGAGCCAGAGGCTTACTAAGCCAATTACTCAACTATGGCTTACTCAGCCTTAGATGATTCAGATGCTTATTCAGCCTAGCTATGCAGTAGTTAGCCATCCTCTCAGAATATTTTAGAAGTAATAGTCAGGAGTATATAAACCCCTCATGTACAGTAGCTAGCTTGAGCTTCAAACTCTTAGGATTCCCACTATCAAGTGAGAACCAGCTATAAGTCATTGATCCCTCCTCTCATCCTCATCTATCTCTCCTCTTCTTGTCTTCACTCTTGTTATTTTGGTGGCCTTGTCCTTTGTGATAGTGTTGCCCTAACACCTGACACCCACACAGTGGAGCCTTCAGCACCTAATTCATTTTCAGAAAGGTAAAATTCTTTACTTAATTCAACTATAATTGTCTGTAAAATATCATGTGAATTTTTATGTTCTTCATTTATGCACAATCTTAAAGAATAGTTGAATTTTACCTGTATTTCACCCATAAGAAATTTGAACAATTAATGCAACAAAAAATTCCTGTGAAAGTCAACACATTTCTATTGTTTTTCACTTTTCCAAACTATCATTAAATAATACATGAATTGGACTGTAAGAATATGATGCAATGTTTTTTGTTCTGGTAATTTAGCACTAATTTAAATGTTTCATTTCAATTGTCTTTTCTAGGTGGGTAATATACTCCTAAAACTTAAACAAGCAAGCTACTATTTTACCTAGATTTTACCATGCCTAAAAAAGTCCTGTACCAGCAGTGTCTGTAGTCTGCAAGTGAAGTATGCTATTCAAATACTCTTGCCTTTATTGAGTACAAACTCCATATGGAGTGTATGATATTCAATGACTTATGTATTTAACTTTATTCAAGGTTATGTCTACATGGAGTCTACATGGGCTTCATGTGGAGTGCATGTTATGAAATTACTTGTACATTAAACTTGATTGAAAGGTAAGTCTGTGTGGAATCCATGTAGACATGTGGGGGAGTGTGAAGTACAGCTCTTGTCTCCTGCTAGAATGTTATCATTTCTCAGGACTTTACTTCATCCTATTTTCCATTACAGCATTTGACTGGTCAATTGTACTCTAAAAAATTATTTATCTTACTATACAACCAAGAACAAAGATTCTGCAATTTTTTTACATTTATTTGTAGCTATGCCTCTCAAATATTAGTGTACAAAATTTGAAAGAGATTGAAGCAGGTTTTCTGGAGATATGCATCTCTGAAGTTAAAAAGTTGAAATTCAGCCAAATTGACTCATTTAGATACCAGACTTTGAATACAAATTTCCTATCAGTTTACTTGATTAGGTTAATATAGTTTTGTAATTATACAATTATGTAATGATCCAGGATCCCTCTTTCCTCTTCCTAAGCATTAATCTGTCTACTGCTCAATGAACTTGAGATAAATCCATTTAATTCTTGCTGTAATATTGACAAAAAGAAAAGTGTTACATTATTGATACAAAATTTCATGTATAAGTGCAGTTCTGGGGTGCTCACATCAAAATACACATTTGATAAACATGACCAGATCAGGAATTTGTGAGCTAAAACCTTTCAGGCAACTGTTCTACAAGTTTCTATGATGTCCAAAAGGTATTTCTATAAAATAGAATAGTTGTGATAGTACCAGTAATCAATTTCATTAAGAAAAGCCCTTATAGCATAGGATGCTGTATAACTGACCAATCAAATACTTTATAAGCTTTGTTTCCTGAACCCAAAATGATTTGTTAAAAATGGACATTGTAGATAATTGTTTAGAGACATATACAGACTCAATGGCAGGGCTCTCATGTTTGTAGGTGCTTAAAAATAAAATCCCAAAAAGGAAAAAGGAAAGAAGGAAAAAGAAAGAAATATAAGGCTATCTCATCTAATTTCCTGACATCTGACATGGAATCTTATGTATTGTACTAGTATATACATTCATTGCACAGTTAATTTCATAATAATTGGTATAATTCTGGACAGAAGTTCCACTGTGATATTATTTATGCACTATCCATAGATCATAAATAATTGAAGCTTACACTGAACTTGAGTACCCATCCAGAACAATGGCTTCATCCTTATTCAAGCTAGCAAAAAATGAATCATGAATGCCTTGATATATAGCTTTATTCTCAGAAGAGTAGAATCTGTCAGAAGATGATCTTTGATATACATGGATAAATGAGGTGAGATATATTGAGTTGGCTCAAATCACACACCTGCCATTTAACAGACAGAAAAACTGAGAAGCTTGTTTGTAATTTGATTCAGACATGTTACAGAGCTAGGTATTTGCTCTATTAAATAATTTATCCTGAAACATAGAGACAGATCCTTGTCATGAATTTGCATTTTATTTTTGGCAAACATCATTATCTTATCTTTGGACCTTATCACAGGAGTATCTGATCTTTGGGATGACACATGGACACTGCATGGACATCATGAGGCTGCACCCATGAAAATAACACAAGGCTTTGTTCTTTTTATCATTGATTGTTACTAACATGCACAAAACACATGTAGCACAGTACATTACTTACATGCGTAGACCATGAGTAGTATATGTGTAATATGTAGGTTAGGTAGTATTTAGATTCATTGTTTGTAATCAGAACCCCAGTCTTGAGCTGGTCATTTCTCCAATAGCAATACAATGCTCATTCCCTTTCCCTTAATCTCTTTTATTCCCTGAGTGATTTGACAACCTCAACATTGTGCTATTGAGCATATTGATTGTGTGTCTGACAATCCTGAGCCTACTGTGCTGGAGCAGAAAAAGGCAAGAATGTTTGTACAGGCATGATACACTGTATATTGCGTTTATACTTCTGATATGTAATTAATATGTACTAATGGCATTTACTAAAGTTATGTCATAATTTTATGATGCCTAAGTGTATTAATATTTAACTTATTGTTTAAAATGGAGAAAATGCCCTGAGAATTTCATAGAAATGTTAGATGACTTCTATTTGTGCATTGCTTTTTATATTGTAAAGACCTTTTGTTTTAATGTATAGGATAGATACAAAATACAACTTTGGGTTAAAATTTAGTATAATTTTAGAGTGGCTGGTGTAGAGGTCCCAGCTCACTTATGCATGGTACACAGCAACATGGACCTCTATAACAAAGCACAAACACTTGAACACCATGTGAATGACCTCATGCATACACACCTAAGTCCAACACATCAAGATACAGGCAGATTCACCTCTGACCCACAACTTAGCATGGATTGACTGACAGTGGTACATCCACTAATATGGCATGTGTGTAGCTACCCCTCTTTTGCACAAATATAATTGGTTACAATACCAAAAGCACTCACTAAAGTAAAGACTGGAGAGCTGGAATTAAGCCCCAGGCTGCCAGCTTTGCAAAAGTACCTGAGATTGGTTATACTAAAGTGCCTAGGACCCAGAAGTAGTTGATACTGGACAAGAAATCCATATTAGCATGCTCAGTGGTCTGAAACCAACCAAATAAAAATTACAATTGGCATATAAATCATAATGACCATTCAAGGGGAAAGCAACCAATGGGGAGATAAATAATATCTATGTCAATTCTCAGATCACATCTAAAACTAGATATAAATACAGAAACAGATGGAAATTCAATATCTACCTGAAAAGCAATATCAAGCAGCTAAACAAGTATAGAATAATGATAACCACTTGAAAGCCAATAGCCTGAGTCACTATTACAAGGCTGGAAAATAGAAAATGATTATTCTGTGATTAAAACAATGAAAACTTAGTACATGATGAAGAAAATTCATTTGGGTACTATTGCACAGTACTTGGGCATGAGGCACAACAGAAATATTAAAGACAAATAGGAACAATTCATAAACTAAAAAGATCACAAAATTAGCATCAAAATTGCATTTTACAGAAGGATATCTATATCTTTGTAAGCAATCCCAAGTATAGATGCTATAAATAGCCCATTTGACTGGAGACTGCATATAGCTATTAATATATAGACAGAGATGCTTTACTCTGCTCCCTGAAAACAAACAGTTTTAGGCAGAGTAAATTCCAGAAAAATCAGGAATTATGAATTGAGATGTCAGAAATGATTGTTAGGATGTTTGACAGATACTAGTGACAGATCTATAGTGAATTTCAAATCTGTCAAGTTTTAGACATAGAAGTAAGAAAAGAACTGCCAAATCAGTTCTATAAAAAATAAATAAGGCAGTTGCACATGCTTGCAGCCTTACAGAAATAGAAAAGATGGATAACTATACACCAAGAGGCCCCACTGACAGTCTGAAGCAATTTGTAATATTTATTTAAAGTTTCTATGCACATGGTTTTTATGTTATTCTTTTTGGTTGTTTCTAAATATGTATTTGGAAATTTTGTATATAAGTAGTTAGGAAGGCTACTGGGCAAGGAGGAATCACTATCTATCCCCAGTGACTTCACATAGAAAGTCAATACTTTACCATCCCCCACCCACTCCTACTGGACTCTGCTAGACTCCATTGGACTCCATTGAACTCTGACTGAACTGGCTAGACTCCAATGGACTCCAATGGACTCTGACTAGACTGACTGGATTCCAATGGAGTCTAGAACATAGTACACACTGATTAGTGTCTAACTGGAGCAATGTCTGAAAAGTCATATAAATTCAGAATAATTATTATAAAATCAAGAAAATTAGCATAAAATCAACATAATTCATATAAAATCAAGAAAAGTAGCATAAAATCAATATAATTATTATAAAATCATGGTGAGCAGGGAGAGTTTTGTGGTGGGTGGGGAGCATTTTGTGGTAGGTGGGATGGTTTTGTGGTGGGCAGGGCACAATTTGAAGGTGAGCAGCAGGCAGTTTCACTGGGAGTGGTTTTGTAGTGGGCAGGGGGCAGTTTCATGGTGGGCAGGAGTTGGTTTTGTGGTAGGCAGGGAGTGTTTTGTAGTGGGTGAGACAGTTTTGTGGTGGGCAGGGGCAATTTTGCAGTGGTGGGGGGCAATTTCACAGTGGGCAGGGAGCAGTTTTGCAGTGGGCAGGGAGTGGTTTCATGGTGGGCAGGGAGCAGTTTCATGGTGGGCAGAGCAATTTTGCAGTGGTGGGCAGTGATTTCTTGAGGGGTGGGGTGGTTTCATGGCAGGCAGCATGGTTTTGTGGTGGTGGGAGGTTTGCACAGTGGCTGGAGGACAGTTTTGCAGTGGGAAGGCAATTTCACAGTGGGTGAGCAGTTTTGCATATGGTGTTGGGTGGTGGAGGCCATTTTGGGGCTGTGGGGGCGATTTTGCTGTAGGTGGGATGGTTGCAGGTGGGGGCATTTTTGGAGGTGGCTGCCACCATTGCCAGTGCTGTGGATAAGAGGAGGTTAGTGGCTTTAGGGGCAACATGATGCATTGCTATGCACCTTGCACCCTGTTGCCTTCCTCTTTGTTCTCTAGCCCTTGCATTGCTTGTTGTGGTTGTGGTTGTCATTGTTGTTGTGGTTCCTGTTGTCATTGCTATCATTGTTGGTGGCAGCATGAGTGACTGCAATCATGAAAGGATGAGGGATGGTGTGTAGTGGTGATGAGGAATAAAAGCATGGGAGCAGGCAAATGAACATGTCACATGATAGCTGCATGGCTCAGCACCCAGCAATGTTTAGACACCAAAATTATTTAGATGCTTTATTTAGATACTGGGGTTCCTGATACATGATATAAGTTATATAGATTAAATATTTATAATGGCATAATAGTCAAGTGGTTAGTGTGGTGATTTACATGCTAATTATATAATATATTAGTGGCTTTGAGTTCAATTCCAGCTGCTGCACTTTTTTTAAATATTAATTAACAATTAATGAGTACACTAGTTCTATAGATTACTGGTGCTCAATTGGAGTAAATAGAGTCCTATATTATATTGTATAGATGGGACTCTATGGAGTCCATTGGACTCTGCTATGTCCAAACATGGTAAAATCCTTTGGGATCCAATAGTCTAGCTGGACTAACAAGCTGGTTTACAGTGAGAATGCACCCAACTATGATCCAATAAAATCCAGTTGGACTCCAATGGAGTCCACCCAGATTTGTAGGAGTCCATTGGCATCTAACTGGAATGGGGGGGATGGTAAAGACCTCAGCATATTGATGTATTTTTTATTTTAAATATATTCTCAATTTCTCTGATGGTTATTATGTGAATTTATTTACAATAAATACAGCAAATAAAGATTGGATTTATTGTAGAACATATTACAAATATATTCTCCCCATATCTGGTAGACAGAGTTATGTATATATTTTCATTTTATCCACTATTTATCCTCTCTAAATCTGGTGGATTTAGAAATCAATGTCCACAGTGACCAGAGTAAACCTGAGTAAACCCAGAGATTAGCAGGAAGCCAGGAAAGTGTTGGGATTGATTGTGAGCAGTCCAGAGATGGCATGCACTGTGCTGTATAGGGATGTGACAAAAGCTATGATTATGTAATTATCACTAATGCAGAATCAGCTTGCCAAATTCCAACTGCAGGATCTCCTTCACAATCATTATGTGAGCAAGGACTGAGATCCCATGCTCAAGGTTGTCATAGATGCTGAAAACAATCAAGCACCAAAAGGGCTTGATCAATTCATGAAGAAGACTCACAATTGCACCCTTTCCCAACTGTGCATAGTGAAATCTGCCACCATGACTACTACCCAGCCCTGCACTGCTGCTCCTCTGCCTCAGCTCTTGGAACTTGAAAAGGATTTGATGGCTTCTGTTTGTGCTTTGAAGAGCCAAAATCATATAATTGGAACACCCTTGACACCAAAGAGATGCTTAATCCAGTTGATGAACAAGAAGTTGGGGAATCAGCATATCAATTTGAAGGTGGTGACACTGAGATTATTTAGCAAGTGCATCATGAGATAGCTGTTAAAAGTGATGAGGTCATTGAGGTTGATTCCAATTCCAAGGGTGAAGAAGAGATGAATTGTGATCCAACACTGACCATTGGAGAGATGGTCAATATGTGTGAGTGAATGGAGCAGCTTTGCATGGATCATGGAGTGTCAGAGACATCTCTAGACCTCTCAAGTTGTCTGAGACAGTTCAAGATCTATTTAAGGAGGGCAGAGATTAACAGTGTGAAGCAGATGGCATTGGACAGGTTCTGGGGCATACCAGGGGGTAGGTAATGTCACATACATCACACATGTCACACTATATTTGTTCTGCATATTTCTCATAATGCATCAATAAAGGGCAGTTATCAGTGTTATGCATTATGAGCAAATCAACTGTAGATTAATCCATTGAAGCCCTCTAGTCACATGCTACCACACACAGAGTCCAGACATCACTTATGTGTAGTGTTGCTGCAGACTGAACTGAAACAAAACAAACTATAATTGTGGCTGCAATTCGTTACAATTCGCAATAACGAACTGGTAGCAGACCAAGTCTGCGAATTCATCACAAACTTGGCTTATGCAGATCAGCCTCTTCAGCCAATCAGAAATGCAATCAAGGACACAATAAACTTAACTCTAATAGTATTCTAATGTTACTCTATAGTATAGCTGTACCGTTTTCTGTTCCTATATTTTTTTCCTGTAATTCAATAAATTTCTCCTTTGTGAGAAGTTGATCAGTAAATTTGAGGAGGTCATGTTTAATAGAGTATTTAAGGACTTGCAAAGCTTCAAGAGCAGGTGTAGAAATTTGACTCCAACATAAACTGCAAGTTTCTTTACTTGAAGAGAAAACTTGCTCGAATGAAACGGCAGATGCTTGAGCAAGCAGTACATCCATAGACGCTCGACGGAACAGCAACGGATAATTATTTTCCCGTTCCTATAAAAAATCAATAGAAATGAATAATGAATGCTTTACCTGCCAAAACCACAGAATGTTAAATGTGTTCTCCTTGTGTTGAATATGTGTTTTGGCTGCTGCAGGACATGTTTGTGGAACTTAGATATCCCTAAAATGAAGGGAAATCATCAATTTATGCAAAAATGTCACCTAGCTATCATAGGCTGTACTCCAATAAAAATTTGAAATTTAAAGCATGCAGTGAACTCCTTGAAGAGTTCAGCGTTCGAAACCCAGCAGCAGGCGATGTAATACAGGAGAAATATGAGGGGAAACGAAGAGGAATTGAAGCAGGCGCCGCAGAACGACGACAAGGCTTACAGAAACCCGATAAATTAGCACTATATGTGATTGCCACCATCTATTTATGGCTCCCATCACCCAATCCGTTACAGTTCGCGGACTCACTTCGCTGCCAGTCCGGTGTAACGGAGTACAACGGATTCGCTGACAAAGCAGACTGAACTGAACTCAGTGCGAATTCAGTTCAGTCCGGCGGCAACACCACTTACGTGGTGTTAAGTTGGATCTCCGCACTATAACCTCCAAAGCAATCGACCAAATCGAGAACAATGGGAATGGCCGGACGTGACGGTTCGTTTATACTTGCACATTCCTTGCTCGCAGAGAAAACAACGATACTTTGTTCTTCTGTTATGATATAGATGCTAAGGTATAGCTCTTTTAAAACAGTCCCCGCTTCGCCCGTTCTCACAGAGGCAAGATTTTCCATTTTTTTGCGCGTCGATTTCTCTCTGATATCTCTTTTTTCTCGATGCAGAACTCATTTAGCCTCGAAATGAGTACATGGTGCCCCACTAGTACCCTTGACTGCGAACCCTCTGAGCTTTACTACTCCTTCACCAGAAATCACACCCCTTCCTTCTATGGCTCTCCGCACGGTGCTTGGAACAGAGGGTATAAGTCGATCAAGTGGCTACCGCACAGCTATTTGGACCTTTTACCTCAAACAGTTGACACTGTATCCACCCGGGCTACCCCAATTAACCATCTTCCAGTGGAGGTACTAGCGGAAATATTCATACAATTTACACGGAATAGTGCTCTATTTGACTCCTGGGATAAACCACGTCCCAGATTGTCAACTTCCTTGGCATTCATATCTGGTCCTATGATTCTTGGCCAAGTTTGCGGACATTGGAGAGATGTAGCCCTTGGACTACAGTCGCTCTGGTCTTCTATATCTGTTTTTATGCCTTCGCAGAGCACATTACCTCTCGTACAACTTTGGCTCAAGCGATCGGGTGATAGCCCTCTTTCGCTTTGCATGCTTCAGGACCCTGATAGCGATGTTGAAAATCAAGTGGCGTCCACAAGATCTTGTTTGTCGCGCATGCGCGCAGGTGGAAAGATATAGAGTTCCACTTTTCTCTGGGAGGATATGAACCTCTCTATCACCTCTCTACCATCCCTGGAATCTCGATCAATTCTCTGGAATCTGCTACGATGGATTATTGCTTTCCAATGACACAAGATGATTACGAAAACACGGATGAAATATGGAGACTTTTCCACAGTTCTTCATCTCTTCGACATGCTAATTGGTGTATGCTGTATATCGAAGCCCCTGATCACGTTCCATGGGGGCAGCTTGCACGAATACAAATTCAACATGTAGTATCGCTACAGGAACTGCTATGCACGCTCCAATCTTGCACCGAAGTCGAGGAACTTGAAATCCTAGATTACGATTTTCCAGCACCGCCACCTGGTATGAGCGTAACACTACCAAAGCTGAAGAAGCTTGTGATAGAGTCCCGTTTTGGATTTTTGCTGAGGAAATTTCTGGATGCTGTCACTCTTCCATCCATGACTTCATTCATCCTCACGCAATGTGACGCTATCGAGAATCGAACTTCAAACGGGAAAGCATTCAGTGATGTTCTATTTCGCTCTGGATGCAAGCTGGAAGAACTATATATTTCCGACAGCGAAATGACAGACGAGGAACTCCTTACTTGGACCATATCCCCCCACCTCGCTAATCTAACTTCCCTTACGCTCTTCCAGGTGGGCATCACCGATAGCAGTATCGCTTCACTTACATGCAATGTTACTAGTGATGGGAACGATTGCATGCTTCCGCGTTTAGAAACAATGAAGTTATATGCGGAATGCTCCCGCCTTTCTGAAAGCGCGCTTTCAAGGATGATTCTTTCCCGCTTCATCTGTAGCACGCGAAATCTCAGCAAATTGCATTGTCCTCTAGTTTTCCCACTTCGTTATGTTGAGGTTAAAGATCTTCCATACATTTATGACGAGAAAAAACTTGGAAGCATAGCAGAGAGCCACCTGCCGTGCGAAGAAGGAGTAAAGATTTGAAAAGATTTATAATATTTTCTGCAATGTGATAATTATAATAATCAATTAATGATACAATAAATACAAATTTTCAATTTGTACGAGTCCGAAAGTTCTGTCGCGAGCAATCTCAGAGGTGACCTAACTTTTCACATCCCGTTTACCAACGCTTCTACTTCATTTCTGCTGTACAGCCACTTACGAGAGCCGACTAATTCGAAACAATATCTGAACATTACTTCGAATGAGCGATTTCTTCCTATTATGAGGTCACTGGGAATCATTTTTTAAATTTAATTCAGTGTAAAATTTGAACTTTCGCAATAGAACACCCTTTGTTCCGTTTCTGCTAATCAGCCGGGATAATAAACTACTTTTAGTCAAAATCCTCTTCTAACTGGTCGTTAGTAGTCTCAGCACCATATATATATATTATCTCAGCAGTAAAAATTCTTTATTGGACGAGTCTGCGTCGCACAACATTCAAACACCACAGTTCGCATTTTCTGGAGCCCTGGTCTATATTCTTAAGGCCAGTGTTGTACAAGTCAAGCCGACTGACAGTCACCGTAGTCAAGTCAAAGCAGTCACGCCGCGGTGACTGAATATTGACCTGAGGCGCTGACTAGTCAAGGCTCTTCAAGGGTTGGGCCGGAAATTACCGACACTCCATTTTTAGTACACCATAGATCACAATAGATTACGATTTCATATACTGATACTTTAACCTATACTGTCGTCCTCGCACATACATCGTTGCAGCAACGTTCTTGAGTCGTGGAAGAGGCATTTAGTTATGTATTGGATGGAAAATGCTTGGTTTCAATCTTTCCTTTTCAACATTCACCATGAGTACTAGCAACCCTGGGCCTCCAAAGTCATCCTCATCATTGGTGTTGGGAGTACTTCTTCACCGATGGCAACTTCTACGAGAATAATCACTACTTTAAGAATGCATGGTGCCTTGCATGCCTGAACCATGAGCAAACTCAGCTTCAATATTCTGATGTTGTCAACACCTCTGTTACAGGTATGGGAGAAAGCTGCACCAATGCTGAGAGAGAAGCACAGGGCAAGTCTCTAATTATTGAAGGAAATGGCATATATATTCAATTTTGTTCAGCAAGAATCAATGCAAGCCAATGGTAGCAAAACCACAGCAAACTATGGTCCCTTACCTTGCCAAATGTAGTTTGGTTTTACCCTGAGTCAAATCTCATGCCCAGGCTGCAAGGGACAGTGCATGGAGTCATAGTGCAACACCATTAGTGCAGACAGCAAGCTGGCCCAGTATGATTGTATCTGGATCATCCACTTCACACACCTTGTCCCCTATTGGAAGTCCATTATTGCTCTCTTTACCCACAGAACCTCTCTAAAAATGACTACAAACTTCAAGTTTAAACACTGAAAATGCACCAAATTGGCAGGGTATCTCAGGATGGACTGCATCCCAGCAGCAAGAGTTTGGCAAGGATTTTGCAGGCTTCTCATTGCAATCCATTCTCCATGGAATATTGCCCATAATCTTCAGATGCTTTTGTTTGTACAGAAGTAGATTCCAGGTGCAATTATTCCAGATTGCCAAACACTCTCAGGGTTCATCCTTGATTGAGAGGCTGGAAATGTGGACAATAAGCTGAAAGAAGAATTGAAAGGAGAAAGAGCTACATTTCAGACAGATGGATGGAAGAACAAGGCTATTTAATCAATTGTTGCAATGATGGTGACTGTGCAGTCTGAGGTAAAATTAAAGTCTATTATCTAGCCTTTATAATAATACTTATTATGATTATTAGCCATATTTAATGCACACCCATGATGTTTTGGCACAACCAAAGACTGGTGAAGCACTCCTTAATTTAGTCACCAAGGATATCAAATGGAGCACTGAGACATATGGGCTTAAAATCAATGCAGTATGTTCTGATGATGGCAGTGATGCACAAAAGATGTGCAGGCTGCTACAAACACTGATGCCTCAGCTTATTGTTGTTCTTTGCTAGGCTCATCAATAAATCTGGTTGTTGGTGATTTTTTGGGTCTCAAGATTCAATTTCTTGAATGTGTCCCATGTGCTTTGGAGATTATTAAATGGATGAATAACCATAGCTATGCCTTGGGATTATTTCATCAGGAGCAGCTTTACACCACTCCAGGAAAAATACTCGCTCTTATCCTTCCTGCTATTACTTGATAGACAGCACATTATCTATCTCTTTGCTAGCTTCTTGAAGTCAGCATATCATTGAAGAGTAGCTGGCTAAAGTACAGTGACAACATGATTGCAAGTGTAGGCCCCAAAGTTGATGCACAAGAGAAAGCTGAGGATATCCAGACAATTGTGAATGATCCAGAGTTCTGGAGACAAGTGAAAAATTAAGTATGATTGACTTCTATAATCATTAATATTATACTAAGTCACATGAAAGAACATGCAGTCATCTGGAACCACTTGCAATTGCAGCAAATATCACCCAAGGATCAAATACTTGCCTTAACCATGTGTTAACAACTCTTGCCAATCTACTGCATTTATTCTAGCATTAATCTTGATGATGAAGTACAAGATAAAGTTCTTGGAAACCTCAAAAAGCACTGGGAAGCTGCTGACTAAGACCCTTTCATTGAAGTTGTTGTACTCAATCCTTATCTCTGTGGAAAATACCTTTCTCACACACATATATTATTAACATTCATTGGATTGTGTAATATGATGAAGTGGCTTCATCTTCAAGTTTTGATGTTGATGTTGATGCAGCTTTTCATGGAGCATTTACAGACTACATCAGCAAGCACAATGAATATACTGCAGAAGCAATGTGCTTGGAAGATTAGAAGGCATCAGCTAAATCAGAGGTTAGTATTTATAAAATTTACTCTGCTATGTTTTAATTATGAGTACAAAATTAGGGGTCAGAGCTTAATCCTGTTAAAGTCTGGGAAGAAATTGATACTGATGAAGAAACTGGCCAAAATCACCTTCAAAAGTTGGCAATGCATGTCCTCAGCATAATTGTGGACTCTGATGGCTGTGAGTGTGCATTCAGCCACATGGGGCTCATTCATACAGCAGTTTGCAGCAAGCTGGGAGCCAACAAAGTTTGCAAAACTACTATAGTTAGCATGGACATTAAATGTGCACACATTCAAGCCAGTTTAATTTGCCCTTGAGGTCAGCAGAACTTTACCATCTCCAATGAACCAGCCTTAGAAACAGATGCTGCCAAAAACTTGGATATTGAAAACTCTGAGAATAGTATACTTGACTTTGATGAACTTTCAGAACATCTTATTGCAGGTGCTTAGGCTGTTGATGCAGATGGGGATATTGGCAACTAAGATTTGGACAATGAACCCCCAATTTCACCCATAGTTCAAATCCCATCACTATCAGCACCTTCAAATAATACTCCAATGACAATTGCCATTCCAGTCTCTTCTTGACCACTTACCAGTCGAGCCATCATGGTGTCAAAAACCTCAATACCCCTCAAAACTTTATTCATCTATCCAAATCTGAATGACCAGAATGCACCACTGAATGGAATGGATGACTTCTGGAAAGGAGGGATTGAGAACTTGGAGAAAGAGTTAGTTGTTTGCAAGATGCTTTTATCAAATGGGGAGAACATCACACAAGTTGAAGTGGAGGCAGACATTACACACATGGATAATTCTATGTGATTCTTTCTACTTTATTTACAGTTGTAAGTTGTATATTTGACTATCTTATTGTCAAGATTACTGTGTCAGGGCTATGGCATAGACACCAGCTGCTCTCTATAGCAATTTTGCATTGACCCTTGACTAGGGTCATGACTAAATGGTCACCTGAACCCAGTCAAGTCATGACTGGGTCAGACCACAGTCATGACAACACTGCTTAAGGCAGGCTGACATCTGACTAATTTTCTACCTGATGTCTCCTCCAATGATGTTTCTTGAGGCATTCCAAATTGACTACTGGGGAGTTCCCCAGTCTATTATCTCCCCACAGAGATGAGGAGGTAATAGGGGCTCTTGTGTGATTAAGAAATGCATCATAGATGGCCCAGATAAAAGAACATATTCCTGTGAAGGTTTTATGAATTTGTCCAGCTGAATAGACATAACTTGGGTCAAATTACCTGGAGATGAGTCTGGGAGAGTGCACAGCAGAAACCAGTGGAATGCTGGAAGAGAAGTAAGAATATCAATATGCAGTATGTGCCAGTTTCATAGGCTTGATTCAGCTTTCAGAATGGTAGAGAGAGGTATTACTATTAATCAGCCTTCCTCACCAAGGTAGGACCCTGGATTATAGAGAAGGAGGGCAGATCCCAGTCAGGACAGGTTGTGGGCTGTCAGGCCCAAGATGCTGCTGCCATTTCTAGACAAAAATGGCCTCGAACACCTATCTACTTATATTTTCTTTCTGGATAACATTTGGATAATATTGGAGAGAGCCTACTATGTAGAGAAGTCTGGACATCAATGACATAATGAGTTACTAGTTAAGTTGTCACTGCAACAGACTTCAAGTTCAAAAAGTAAGAGGAACTGTGTTTGAGGCACACTGGTGTATCCATTTTTCATGCCCTACACCCCAATTTCAGCCACATTAGAGTCATTGATGAAAAGGCATATGATTTTTAGTCATGGCTCATGCAGACAGTGGCTGGACCAAAGAGGCAATCTTGATCAACTTCCAAACACTAGCTAACAAATCCTGACATCTTCTGGAAACTATGAACTCAAGTACAGTTGAAATAAATCCTACAAGCAAAAAATATACAAGGTAGCTACAGATTTGATGTAGAATCGTGTGGACAGGGGGTCAATATGAGTGGAAAACAACAGAGTTGGTGGGTGAAAGCTATAAGTATCAAGCCAAAAAAGGGAATGTAATCGTTCGCAGATATAATATTCAAACAGTGCTGTGTCCAGATGAATTTTGGATGTTTTGTCTAGATTCGGGATCTTGCCTCTGGGGGGCATATTTTCGCATGGAAATCGCAAAAAACGTGCTGTCATCCTCCTGGGACTTCTCTGAGCTTCTACACGCAGTCAGAAAGCCTTCGGTGCTCCACAGAAAGAATAATTTCGAAATCTCGTTGAACAATTATAATGTATGTAGAACCCTTACTAACAATTACTCTGAATTTTCATCTATGGCAGCATCTATGTTTGATGATTTCCTCGGTTTATTGAATGCTTTCACCACAACTTTCAGCTTCGGAAGATTAACTTAAAGTGCTTTCAGATGTTGTACACTACGCATTTACCTCAATAGATTTGTGGTGCGCTCGATTTATTACACTTCCAATTGACTTTTCAACAGGTACCCCTCCTTAAGATCTGCCTTCTTCCCCTCTTATCCGGTTTCCTATTCGAGTCTACCAGTGGCAAGTTGGTGACTCAGACATAATGAGAGAGTGTATGTATTGGCTGCTGTTGCAAAACAACAGTTTCACACTGCTGGCACGGGACCTTATTAGGTCGGATAAAATGCTAGTAAAATATTAGCTTGCTTGTTTAAATTTTACACGAATTTCACCCCAATACAAATGTTGAGAGAATAATAAATTTTACGTGAGACAAAGAGTAGGTAAAACTTCAACAAGCAACCGACCGTTTTACCGAAATTTTACCTTACATAAAAAAGTCCCCGGTCAGCAGAGGCTATTGTTTCCTGCCAAAAATCGCCCTGTGGTGAGCAGGCACTGCTGGCAGGGGACTTTTTCAGGTCAGGTAAAATTTTCGTAAAATAATTGGTTGCTTGTTTAAGTTTGACCTACTCTTTGTTTCACGCAAAATTTATTGTTCTCTCAACATTTATATCGGGATAAAATTCGTGTAAAATTTGAACAAGCAAGCTAATATTTTGCCAGCATTTTACTCTACCTAATAAAGTCCTGTGTTAGCAGTGTCAAGATCTCGCTTCTCATGCCTCAAAGGCCCCTCTCAGAGATTACCCACTGGCTTGCCACTCTGTCCAGTCCTGTCAGTACCTTTGCGTAAATTTATCGACACCAAACTGGCAATTGATACCTTTTCCATCTTCAATACCACCAAGCATAAGAATCTACCCAATCGTTCTCCCGTTGTTGCCAGTTGGCATCGTTTGTGTGAGAGCTATCCCAGCATTGACGGAACGACATGATTTTTCCATTCAGACAGGGACTTGAAAGCTTCGTAAGGTTCAAGAGAGAGGTGAGCTAGTATCCACATTCTTGAGGATTCCAACTTTGTTCTGTTCTTCACGTAATTGGCCCTTCGCGAGGCGCTCCATATCCTTATACTATAAGTACATTCACACCGCGGTAGGCTATATGTCATACTGAACCGCAGTTCAAGTGGACCTTAACTAATATTATTAAGGACATCTTTAAGCAAGTATCACTTGTTTCTCCATATTCATGATACATCGCCACCTAGGTAATGATTTACTTGCAGCGAGTCTTAGTAACATAAATTCGATGTCGACAAAAGGAGTACTTATTTATCTTGGTCCACAATGGCATATATCTGTCAACTTGCATGCTTACGGGTTCTTAAAAAGTCTTGGGGCCGAGGACGTGGGTACAGACAGTCAAGTTTGGACCGCGGGTCCCATGGATGAAGCCGAGAATGGTAGAAGGATCCGTCGGCGTTAGTGCGGCTCTCTCAATCTGTTTAAATATCATCCGCTATTCCTCTGAACGGAACAACCTTGATATTCCACTGCCAATACTAACCCTTGTTCTTGGAACAGAAGTCATCTGTTTTATCTGGATGAAACTGAGTTTCTGGTATGGAATTAGCTCGACTCTGAAGCTTATCATGCTACTTCATTGATACGCGTATGTGTCCTTCAAGAATCCTCTAGTTTGATTTATGGGCCATGGATATTTACAGCATCGAAATAACGGGTCCCTTTCCGCAAATTGCAGCACGGTGGCACTTGTGCTGATATTTTTGTGAAGGACCTCGTAAGTCAGTTATCTCGCTTCTAATATTTGTACCTAATCTGAGCATGCCGCCAATTCAGCTGCTCGGGATTTGGACTTTGAAGGCCCCACTTTCAGCTCCTGAATCTGAAGTAGCTTTTCATTTGTTTGCTCAACTGACACTAAATCCATCTACTAAGTCAATGTTTATGTTATTGCAACATACCAACAAGAGCTTGAAGCTCCGAGTCTGTCTAGATCTGGCAGTATTCGACGCGATTACGAGTATTACGGACATATTATCAATCAGCTTAAAGCACGTCAGTGATGAACATATATCGGCGAAGTAGGTGGCTTGCTTCACTTTCACAAAAGGAGGCACGAGTAAATTCACTTAACAACAGCTTTCTGCATGATGAAAGTCTGGGCATACGAATATTATTCCAACTGCGCACTGAGAGAAGATTTTCACTGTTTTATCCAGAGTTGCACAAGTAGGACCTGTGTTTTACAGCGGAGAGCCCGCGCCTTCTTCCGAGTGCTAACCCCAATCCATACTTGGTACTCTCGATCATCATGACTCCTTTTCCATGCATTAAAAATCAGGTAAATCATACTATTTTAAATGTATACATTCAACGTGCCTTCTCAGTGAAGTCTCTCATTTAGGTTACTGATCAATGCCCTTCGGAGATCACCTCCAGACAACGTGAACGCTGGACCTCTCGCATATAATCCTATTTATGCCACATCAGAGATCCTCTGATGTTATAATTCCCTTCGGCAAGGAAAGCGATCCGCAGTAAATCTTTCAACTCTTTCCTTCCCTTCTTCGAAGTCTTACGTTCCTCTCCGGGCCGTGAACTTGATAATACACCCAAGGATTCCCCCTCAGGTAGTTTTGCTCTCACCGACCATGTGCATGATCATTCCTCGGTGAAGAAGAAGTCAGTCTTCGTGATTTCTTTTACTGTATGTAGATTTTTCATTCATCCAGGTAGCAGAAGCATTTTTGTCTACACTGAGCCCTTCGCTTATGCAACTTTCAAACGTTTCAGACGATAGAAATCCGAAAAATTGCCCTTGTGATTTCAATAATCGTGAAATTACTGTGAGCAAAATTGTTCAACATTTCTGAGGGAAAACTTTAATACTCGGCGTAGTCATCATATACAACATCGCACTTTATTGTGGGCCACAAGATAGCATACATTCTTGAATCTTAACGGAGCTCGATCAACTGCGAATCTCATCAAAATAAGCTCAATGTTCCCATGACCACTGCCACCTAGGCTTTTCCTGGAACGATTGCATCAGCTCCATACCGGCTCTAGCTATAAGCTGCCGTTCTGGACAACCATTAGATACATTCTCTGTCCTTCTTGACCAGATTTCTAGACTGTGTACGTGGACCACTCTACTTATCACGGAAAGGGTCTTTCCGGGATAATCCTGTTGCTTGGAAGCACCTCACCACTTTCGCTCGCATGTATTATCCCGGTGCCAGCACTACCACATAAACATCGTATCTGTATTTAAGCCAGTTGAGCGTCTTCCGACTTCTATCTTCCGACTACAGCATATATCGCCTGCCCTGGCCTAGTTCTAGAAATAATTTTTCGTGAACTATAGTTTATGCTGTCAACTCGGATTATCTTTTGCTCTCAGCCGTCAAGACAGTACGCCACGTCTCACGTTCTCTTTCCTTTATTGGACAATCACTTACTTTATTTAACCAAAACCCCAGATCGTTCCTATTATGGCACAACAGGCCGAGGTCCAGTGCGGCGTTTCGCAACTCCCTCCAAATCAACGAAAAGAGACACCATCCCTTCCTTTCGAGATTTTTCAAGAAATAATCCATCTCCTTCGATACGATCTATCCACACTCAAGGCAGTTTCCACAGTTTGCCATGCCTTAGTTCACGAGTGCCAAACACACCTCTTCCACACATTGCATCTCCTTCGCCCGACAAAACCCCGCGATCTCGACCTTCAAGAACTCCTAGTTCGACTTTCGCAACTTTTACAAAGATCCCCTCATCTGGGCAGTTATGTTCATGTGCTCCATCTTAGTGCAGTCAAAAAACGAGGCTTCCCCTTCGACATGCAGACATTGGAGACATTCAAGGAAGATGCATTGCTTCTAATTCTTCCGAAGCTCACGCGCCTTGTTGGGCTCATCCTCTCCGGAGTTGATTGGACAGGAATATCGGAAAGACTGCAAAGGGCTTTCTATTCCGTTTTTCAATTACCCAGTCTCAAGCATCTGGAATTGTGTGATGTGCAGAACATCTCGTTCGATTTTTTCAACCGGTTTTCAGCACTGGAAAGCCTTGCTCTTGGAAAAGCCAACACTATGTCATTATTTCCTCACGACGCCAGCAAAGAATATCATGGTCCCCGTCTGCCCATAGACAGCATGACGTTTTATGGAGAAGGAATGGATCTGGATTCAACAATGCAGCTTTTCTCTACGGAATCTCCTCTGGACATCAGCAGCATGCGTAGTCTTCGATGGCTCTACAGCGATCAACGACTTCGTGAATCGTTCCAGACTATTCTAACGTTGTGCGGAGAAACGCTCGAAACTTTGAACATATCCGTTTATACAAAGGGTTAGCTTCAACTCTCTTTTAGGATTTAGAGAGCAATTAATTATGATATGATTTCCAGGATTGGTGCAAACGGATAATATGGACTTTAATTGTCTCACCTCCCTTCGCTCCCTATACGTCGTTATTGACTCTTCCCGCGACATGAGCGACCCCATCGACCTGACTTGGTTCATCAACACCTTATATACCTTGGATTTAGCTCAGCCCCTCGAAGATATCGTCCTCGATATATATTTAGACCGCAGAGACCTCTATGCAGAGGATCTCAATGCATTGGATTACATTCTGTCTTATCCTGGGCGAACCTCTCTTCAAAGCGTCGAATTGAAAATTCACTCGGAATACCCTGGGCCAGCGTCAGATATGCAGGATGTTCCAGAATTCTTGGAAAAGACGATGCCGTCTCTTTGGAAGTGCGGGATACTCCACGAGAAGTTGGGTTACTGTGAAGGTGGATATATTTGAGTTTATTTTCGCCCGCAGATGTGCTGATAACGCGCTCTCAGCAAATACGTACACACTTTCTTATAACTACAGAGCAGCGCACGTGGTTGTTGCAAAATGAAGAGCCATTCGATTGGGCTGAGCGGCATATTTTCCAGTTCGGACAGATTCGGGATACTATTACCACAGTTTGGTTGTACCCTTTCATGTACGCCGTGAATGTGCCTCGCACATCGCAAAACTATTGTGACTCTGCTTGCCGCTACTTGATGCGTTGCCTCAGTCAATAGACACATATGTTTACCTTCCAGAAAGATAAAGCTCCTCCCAAGTTTTCTGCAGTGTCGAATCCTTTCGGCTTATCCTCGCGAGTAACTTGACTAAACTTAACTACTCCTAACGCCTGTCGATGACGCGATCGCAAACCCTGAGCGTGACCCTGATTTCAGTACACGTGACATATTTATTTATTTATTTATTTCAGATAGGCAATTTCTATTACCAATGCGGCTGCCAGAACCTTGCTTCAGCGCGAAAACCCCCGCCGTCCACTCCCTCACCTTTTCGTCTTCATTCCTAGTTCGTGCAGCTCAGACGTCCATATTTTCAAATTATTCAGTGTCGCTTGCTAGTCGTGGACTTTTTATTCGGCTCTTATGCTTCATGAGAGCCTGGGCTGTTGGAAATACGAGCTTGACGCCTGCTCCACTGGTGGTCCGGCTGACGTCGGACCGTTACAGGTCGTATTAGTATGTGGACGGACACTGCTTTCCGTAATACTCTTTATTAGTTTTCTGGATTCTGTACATAACGGCTACATATTTTACATATAAGATTGAAGTTCTTTACTCGTTTGTCACCTAAATAGCGGTTTTAGCCGTCTTATCGGTGTTATTTCAACATTGGCTAATATATAATCTCGACTAGCTCAAACACATCTTCAGGTCCCTTAAAGTGACAAATAAAGTGCTCCTCGATTGTAGCATACTCTACGGTTCAACAACGCCACTGAGACGATACTCCATAGTCTGTCGCAAGATTATAGCAATCTCACAGTAAGTAGCTTACTGGTTTGAGGTCTCGGCTTAATGCTCATATAGCCTCTTGCTAGCAGACAAAGACCTCTGTAATCGGTTACATGACAGAGGAGCCGAGCCTCGCTCAACGGCTGCTATGGAAGATACGTCTAAGAATCTTTAGCTACCTCACTATTCCCATCGAGCTTACACGACTGCTCTTACAGGGTATGAAGCGTCCAACTTTAGGCTTTGATCAAACTCTTCAACGAAGATCTATGGAGGATGAAGCCCGATATCCCTTTACAATTTGCTTCTATTTCACTGTAGCAAAGCATTCATATCAAACCGCGGCTCTCTTTCCTGTGTGCTAGACAAACATTTATGCATACTGTGATATTGTGACCGCATACTCTTGCTCGAGGCTGACAGCTACCCGCACTGGTCCAAGAAAAGATCATGTGAAGCTCTGGCAAATTATCAGGTACACCACAGTGAAGCCTGTCGGTGCCTACAGCCTCCTGTAGGTGCGATATCACGAGCGTATTGGAATCAGGAAATTGGAACACCATAGTGACTCAGTACGTTATTCTACTCCCGATCGCTTTCATTAGCTAGTTTCGCGAACCAGTAACTAATGTTAAAAATCGTCATGCAGATTAGTAACAGGCGGTTAGACTGTTTCTGCATCCCGAATTTTAGAATAAACGTATTAGTCTTATACTGAGCGGTGGTATGAGTTTGGATCTTGAGCACTTTGAGAACTGAGCACGGCAGCCGATGGATATATTTCAGTAAACGATTTACAATTGAGCTTGTTCTCGATATTTTCGTTATCCATAAGTCGGCTGTTCTGGTTTTGAATATTGGGTCAAAAATATAATTTCCAAGTACCACAGCTGTCTACGACTACCGTCATCATACTTTGTCTTTGGGAGAACACGACTGCAAGTCTGATGCTCCTCAAGTCTCGAGGCGGGGTATTTGCAGCTCATTTATTACAGATCTAATCAGATAGCCTAATGTGCCGCCTTGGTTTCACCGGGCCGGTTCGTGGTAAATCTCGCGGCGCTGCAGGAAATCATGCACGGATGCGAGACATCGCATCGCGTTAGCCAGGAGCCTGCATAGTCAGCATACGAAGAAGCGGCCTCAAGCCCCTTTAAATGAGAGCCGTTGATGAAAGCTCCTCCCTTCCTAACGCCCCAGCATCCGAGCCTCCCAAGGAGCACACCATGGAGAGCGACCACGAGAAGATGGACCCTGGGTCCAGAGCCTCAGCGACCAGTTACACTGAACCTGCTCGCGTGCTACGGACAAAGTTCAGGTCGATATTAATAGTGGCGACGGTGTCCTTCGGGATGTTAGTCAATGTACGTCGATTGTCTTCATCTGCTGCTGGAATTTCAAGCTCAAAGAAATGGTAAATAGACTGCAAACAACACAGCAGCATCAATTGCGCTGCCGACCATAGGGCGGGATATGAACCTCGACGAGTCACAGCTGCAGTGGATGGTGTCGGCGTACTCGCTTACTTCGGTGAGAACCCTGAAATTTGATCTCTAAATCATTTATCCCCGTCTTCTTACCACGCGCGCTAGGGTTGTCTATTATTAGTGTTTGGCAGGCTGGCCGATCTGCACGGCCGAAAGAAAACGTTCTTGCTCGGGTCGCTGTGGTTGACAGCATTCACGCTTGGTTGTGGATTCGCGAGTGGTGCGAATCTTCCCTGCTATACAGTCAGGATAAATGCTAACGAGCCAACAGATATCACTACACTCAGCATCCTGCGAGGGCTTCAAGGCGCTGGCGCAGCCGCTGCGATTCCTGCATCAGTACAACTCCTGCCTTGCTCTTGCTTCTTTTACCTCTAACCTGCTCTTCAGCTCGGTATCCTCGCACATGCGTTCCCACCTTCTCCCGCTCGATCGATGGCCTTCGCTACATTCGCCGCTGGCGCCCCCGTAGGGGCAGTCTTTGGGTCAGCAATCGGAGGAGTCCTAACAGAGTTTACTGCGTAAGTCTGAACAGCACTTCCAACAGCCTGGGCGGGCTCATTTAACACCCAAACAGCAAGACCTGGCGGTCTCCATTCTACTTCCAGTCGGGGATGTCCGCTCTGTGCTTCGTGGGTGGGCTCCTTTCTATCGATGCTGACGTACCATCATCGGAACAAGATCGGCGGGTGGACTGGATAGGGGCATTCCTCGTCACGGCAGGGCTAGTGCTCATAGTGTTCGTCCTCGGGCAGGGCGAGATTGCACCGCAGAAGTGGGCTACCCCATGTGCGTTTCTCCCTCGTCTCCCTCACGCACTGGCTTCAGCTGACGGTCTGCCTGTTCCAGACATTATCACCCTCCTGACCCTTGGTGTGATTTTCATTGTCCTGTTCCTCTTTTGGCAGAGACACCTCGAGCGGTTATTGTCTACTCCTCAGAGCTCCCGGCAGTCATTCTTCACCCCTCCTCCGCTGATGAAGCTCTCGTTGTGGAAGCGTCAGCAGGGGAAGTTCGCCGCTGTGATGGCGATTGCATTCTCTAATTGGTGTGCATTCCTATCTTGGTCATTTTGGGTACAGGTGCGTACTGCCCTTCGCTTTTTTTGTCCTATCACTTATGGCTCACATTCCTTCTTTATGCCACTTAGCTGTACTACCAGGATTTCAAGCAGTATAGCGCCTTGCAAACCGTTATTCGATTACTACCGATGTTTGTATCCGGTATCCTGTGTAACTTCTTCGTGGGCATCATGGCGGCACACGTGCCCATGGTGTACCTCATGGGTACGTTTACAGCCTCTCCTGTTCACATTGTCCTCTAATGCATTCTCCTCTCAGTCGTCGGTGCCTCTGGGACGGCAGCTTCTTGCGTGCTCTTCGCAGTGATCAACCCCTCTTCCTCTTTCTGGGCATTCGGCTTCCCGGCGGCCGTCATCTCCGTCATCGGCGCTGACTTCGTGTTTTCTGCGGGAACCCTTTTCATAGCTAAGGTCTCGCTGCCACAAGAACAGAGCGTCTCGGGAGCACTGTTTCAGACCATGACGCAGGTGAGATTGCTTGTTGATGACATCGTTTGTATCATATAATTTCCTCCATGTGTAGCTCGGGACAGCAGTGGGAGTGACTTCTTCTACCGTAGTCTTCAACAGGGTTACGGTTCAACACGGTGGCATCGACATGCTCAAGAGCTACCACGCCGCTCAGTGGACGAACTTTGCATTCGGATGTATCGGTGAGGAAGTGTTGCTGGCGTTGTCCCGATTTTTTTGCTAAGACTGTCCGTTAGTCATCGTCCTCGCTGCCACGTTCTTCAGAGGTGTTGGTGTCGTCGGCAATCGCAAGCACAAGCCCGAGAATAGGGACCCAGAAGAGACAGCTACGAACAGCGCCGTGGCTCTTGGCGACACCAAGGATGAAAGGACAGAGATTAACACGACATGAATGGCTGACGACCTATGCCAAAATTGACACTTGAATGGATGCTTTATGCCGTAAAACTTATCTCACGCTAAGCTCTCCGTTATCGGGGAGTACGATGGTACGATAGGACTTGAGTAGGAACGAGCCAAATGACCATATGAGAAGCATCGGGGTTTGTGATTGCCGAGAGAAGATGCTGTTATCATTAGAATTATATAGAACACGCCCTATAATGTATAGAATCCAATCTCCACCATAGAGTTGTGTTAATTCTATTGAAATATAGAGAGTACAATCCCAGCGATAAATAATATCATGGTGCCCATCGACGGAGATGTGGCCATGGACGACGAGTCCGAGTCTGTGGCGTATCCGTCAACACCTGCAACCGTCGAATTGCTCGTGTAGAATCGCGACGCGTCAAAGGTGACGAGGGCAGCGCCTAGTCCCGGAATATCAATCATACATCCATTAGCGCAGGAAGCGGAGAAGGTGCTGTTCTCCTTCCAGCTCCCCGTTATCGCCGACGGTCTGCCCCGCCCACGAGATGTTGGTTCTCTCCGTGACCGAGGGCGCCAGGAGAAGCCGATATTCGACCAATACCTCCGGGAATAGTGAACGAGTAGGTGCGCATGAGATTGTAGTTGATCAGCGCAAGTTTGCCCCTCGTCTTACCTCCGTCGTCGTAGATCCCATAGCCGGCAATAGTGGTGTATAGGTTGGAATTTGAGTTGTTCAGATTAAGATCGACGATGACGCTGCCTGCCGAGTCGGCGACTTCGGAAAGGAAAAGAGTCGCGTAATAGGGAGATCCAGTGCGCCAACCGCTTTTAGTGGAAATATCCACAAGAGACAGAGTTATATTCTGTCATCAGGACAGGGATATCTGCTTCCTTTGCTTGGGACATTCCGCTCTGCTGAGCTTTTAAGAACGATACCACTAAATCTTCTCTGTAAGAACCGCAAAAAACTAAGGATTGTCTGAAGTACCATTCGAGTGTGTATAAGTTATGTTGATGTTGTACTCGTTTTCACCACCACATGCGGTTTCAGGGTAGTGTTGGGTGCTGTTGCAGAGTTTCAGGAATTATGTGGTTGCAGTTCATCATCTTTACATATGCTCTCTCAAGCTTGGTACTGCGATGAAGTGATGAAGGATATCAGAGCCGACAATGCGACATTCATGGCATAATATCGGCTTGGACGGCGAAAGAAGACTGACAAAGGGACGCATAATTTCAGAGGCCAAAGTATTGAAAAGAAACAAAAAGAATCGATTTCTAACAATTGAATTCGACTCAACTTCCTGTTTGGAACTTTGTACCGCGGAGAATAGGCAGTAGGGTAATAATCTTTATTGAAGCGCCCTAAACAAGCGACACTAACTGTATGTATAATTAATTAATCGCTGACATAATGCTACGCCTCACGCTGACGACTGACTGGTTGTCATCACGTGATATATAGTAGAGTACGTCTTTAGTTGCCTGTACACGACTCTCCACCCAATACCACTATGCTACCGTAACACATCTATGCATGAGGCCATCTACACTGAGAACACACGGAACGGTACCTGCTCAAACTCAAGCACTCAGGGTCTCAAGGCTGAGAAGTTCCAAGGCGATTCAGAAACCCTCAGATGTATTAGACTCGCTTCAGAACTCTTGAAAACCTCTTGACTAACTCACCCAGAAAGATCAATGCCAAGGTGATATAGTTTTTTTCAAGGTTCTTCAAATCTGACAATTAGGTTGAGTTTAGGAGGTACGATTAATAAAATTCATGAACGGTCTCAAAGGCTCATAACCCCACGATATTTTTAAAAAAACTCGTAAGATGTATCTAGCAATAGAATTTTGACGACGGGTACTGCTGTCATGGACACAATTTGAGATGTGAGTTACAATTGTTTAAAATTTTCAGTTCGGTTAGTCGAGGGTTTTGAGAGCTGAGGGACTCGCTAGCTTCGACCGTAGTCTATACACTAATATCCTTGTTGAGTAATTTTAAAACGAGCGCTTTGGAAGTCAAAGGAGTCAGAGTTTAGATTGTTCGGAGAAATTAACCGAGGGAGAAAAATATTTGTATTATAATTTCTGGAAGTTATACGAGGACGTTGTTTGTTAAATTTGAACTGACAATTTCTGTACAAGTGATGATCAAGAATATTCCGGTTCAAGAATTCTTCGCCATAAGGGTGGACGGAAGATCGCTGGATTGGGTTTCGCCTGGTTTCTCGGAGCAATTGATGTTCATCAAGATTTAGTATCGCAGATAAATACTGTACGGAACCCGCGCCAGATCTGTCGTGAACATCTTACGGCAATCTGCAAGTCCAAAGGGAACTAGCCATTAGAACTAGTAATATATGACTTTTTATTTTACGGTATAATACACGCTAGGATCGCAGAAATCGCATCTGTCATGGAAGAATGACAAAAGAGAAGACGTCGAAGTGCGCGATGGGAAAATAGAAGAAACATTCAAGATACAGTATGTAGTTTTTTTTTACAGGGGTCCTACTACGCGGAACGAAATAGGGAGACTAGAAATACATTGTGGGAGTCGCAGAACAGTGTCCAGAGCCATACCAGTAGCTATTGATCTCGTGTATATGATCGGCAGCGGAGTTCTGGGCAATGTAAACAAAATAATAAGCGCGTATGCACCTGCTAAGCGCGAGTATGGTACTGGTAATATATGAGCAGCTGATGAGGGGGGTAACGATAACAAGGAAAGCAAACATCAGTATCGAACAAAAGCTCTACGTTGCACCCTGACCAGTGGGTGCGAATCCAAACGTCGGCGCGGCGGGGGAAGTCGATGTCGGGGCGCTCATCCGCCGGCGCCTCTCGGCGAGGTTCCCAGACATGATTCGATTAGGATAGCTCAATCCGTTGGGCTTGTTGGCAGTGGTATTTTGGGAGTCCATAGTAGAGGAGCTGCTCTGTACAGTCACTGGCGCTGTCATCCTGTGGCTCGTCTCGAACCCGACCTCCTCGTTATCGTCGTCGTCGTCGTCGTCGTGGTCATACCCCAGAAAGGCGCGTTTCGAGTTGGCAGGCCCGAGTGTCTGGGACGGCAGTCGCTTGAAAGAAGGGCGCAGGGATTCCCTGTCTGAGCCACCAGAGCTACCTGAGCCACTAGCTTCCTCCAGGCCTAGGGACGCTTCTCGCGACGACGGGGCCGATCCACCGTCATGTACCGTTCCCGGATTCTCGCAGAACGACACGCGTGGCCCATTAGCCCCACCGCCCCCCTGCTGCGACCCACCCTGCTGCTGCTGGGGCCTCCCAAACGCATTTGCCAACGACGACACAGACGGCGCAGACGAATCTGGCGCACTCCCCGGGCGACTAAGGTGCTGCGGGAAGTTGAGCTTGAATGACGGTGGCTGCCCTATGCTCGACACCTGCGGGCTCGTCCCCGTGCTCCCTGCGACGCTCTTCCTGCCCTTCAGCGCGCGGGGCTGGATGTTGAGCGTGGTGGGTGCCTTGCGCGCGAGGACAGCGGCCTCGTACGAGCGCAGGTCTTCCGCGTTGCCGTGTAGCGTCGTGCGTATCGACGACGTCGCGTTGTCCGTGTCTGCGGGGTCCGGCTGCGCCTGCATGAATTTGTCCGTCTCGTGCACAGGCGTCTTAACACTGGGGAGGGAGGCGACGCGCGGGCGGCGGTACCCTGGGGTCGTGCCAGCGCGGGAGGAGCCTGGATCGAGTGGGGAGGGGCCGGGTCCGCTCAATGGGGTCCGCATATATTGTTTCCAAAACTCGCGTAACTCACGGGTGTCTGCTTCCCGCGACGGGGTGGGGAGGGCGTTCCTCTGCTGTTGCTGGCGCTGACCCGCGCCGTCGTGGTGGCCTCCCTGGCCCTGGCCCTCGTCCTGCTTTATCGGCATGGGGGTCGCGTTGGGGTCGGTGTGGCGGGAGAGGCTGAGAGCGGTGTTGGAGAAGAAGGGCGCGGAATCGCTAGAGAGGCCTGCCAGGACGTTAGGATCATCGAGGGACATGAGGCCAAATGCAGAGGAGAAGCCGCCTTCCCCGCCATGGGACCCACGTTGTTGGTGGTTTGAAGACCGGGAGGCGTGATCAGAATGGGAGGCCATGCCGGCATATGTTCCCTGGTCCGAGAGTTCATTAATCGGCTAGTTTTTCACAAGCGATATTTTCGATCAGTGGCTGCGCAGAAGCAAAAAAAGAAAACGGTTTAGACTCACATTGTATGACATCGGATGTTGTTGTGGGAGAGTATCGAGCGGAAGATGGACGGTGGAAGAAGCTGCAGAAGAGGGTATTGAGTGGGAGGTTGTGCTGCCATCGCTGCCACTGAAATCTAAGGAGCTCCTGCGCTGACGGTCATTCAGATAAGAGGCCGGAAAACCAGCTGGGAGTCCGAGCCCATGAGGATTCATGAAGTGATTGGCAACATCAGCCTGCAGATCCTTATCTGTAATTATACACAAAATGCGCGGGGAAAGGGGGGATGTCTCAGCTACTGTCTACTATACGAATGATAAGATGGGTGGTTACCATGCAAACTCGACACTGAAGGAAAATGGTCCGGATCCTGGCCCCAGCCGCCGCCTATCCACGAGGTCCCAGAAGCAGAACGTGGGTCAGCGTAGAGCCCAGGCGTCAGTCCTGTACTTGGGGCTCCGGGGCCTATGCTCCCACCTCCTAGAGCCGCGGAACGAAGAAGATCGGCATTTACGCGATACCTGGCTGCATATTCTGCTTGCTCTGAGGATAAGCCTAGAGAGGACGAGGAGGGATCCGACGCGTTCGGATAGAGAGGTGGGAAGGCGAAGGTCTGGGAGGCGTAGAGGGTCTCGGCCATAGTGGGAACTGCTGACGGGGCTGGCCCGAGAATAAAGTCGTCTGTGGGGGGGTACATGGGAAGCCGGGACGAGGAAGCGGCAGGACGGGGATTGTGCCCTGGGCCCGCTGGCGCGGTCTGCCGGTGGAATTTTACGAATGTGCACCTGCACTTGCGCTGTACACATTTCGCTAATTAAAAAGAAGACATGTTAGACGTGGGGATGAACTTTAGAGCGGGGGGACGGGGCGATCATACCGCAGGGATTGCAACCATCGCAGGGAAGGCTTGATTGGACACATTGGTCACATGCCTGTTTCGAAGTGGTGGCTCGGGAGGCAGAGGCAGCCCCTTTTCGTCGAGAACCGGTGGAGGGGAGGGGTTTCTCGTTTGCATGACACTTGTTGATATGTCGAGAGAGAAGATCGCTATGTTACAAAATGGGTGAGTCCTCCGCGCTCTCATGTGGAGCCAGCTAGCGAATGCATTAGCGCTGGGGGAATATGGACTCGCACCTTCTGGCAAATTGATCGCCACAGTACTGGCACTTGTACGGTCTGTCTCCAGTGTCTAGACGAGATCGTCAGCAAGAGTTGGTGCGCAGTGGAGAGGAGGGGCTTGGGGAGAGCGGATCGTGGAGCCTGCACCCAGCTCCAGTCTCCAAGTACCCCAAGTATATATAACAAAGATGGAATATAAGGAGTACTTACGGGAGCGCATATGGCGCGCGACATGCTGTGGACGGGTAAAGGTGGCCTGGCAGACGGGGCATTTGTGGTCTCCGCCCATGGTGGTAGAAGAATGGATGCGACGATGGACGGTGGCTCGATCTAAAAGACGAGCTCTGATGACGACGTAACTGGCCTGCTTTGTAGTTATTTAACTCCCTTCCGGTGAGTATTCCAGCCAAATTCCCCAACCACGCAACTTTCGCCCCTTTTCTGCATCGACGTCACTTTCCCACGGCCCTTGACGACGCTCGATCTGTCCGGGTTGCATCAAATACAGACGCTGCTCTTTCGGCGCTGACATTCCGACGTCAAATCCAGTTTATTCCAGTTCAAAAGCCCTCTCCAGTGGTATATCGTACAACTTTTGTAATTATCCCTCCGTCGCTGCTGCATCCCCTTCTACTAGAATCAGCTACCAATCTTCCGCGCAAGAACCTGTTTCATACCAAGACACTGCCCTCCGGGATGACGTATCGAGTTGACGCCTATTTACGCGAGATGGTAGCGGAGATCAACCCGCTAGCGAATAAGAATTAAAGTGACGTCAGCCAATCATGATCTTAAGGGAACCAAGAGCCAAATACCACGCACCTCGGCGCAGCGACGGGTACGAATACTTCCGCCTTGTCACTGTGGGGAGCAGGGCGGGCTGTAAGCAAGCAGTGCAAAAGTCGCACACGACAGAACAGATAAAACGGTGGACATCACCCCATCATCCGGGGTGAAAGAAGAGGCAGGTGTGCAAAAAAGTAAACTTTGCCCAAAAAGCGTTAGGACAAAAATAAAAGAAGCGACACCAGTTTTGTCTCGCGCATCACGCGTTCCACGTCGCGAAACCGGTCCTCTTCCTACCCTGCACGTTCGTAATGAAATGGCGGCGACCGGATGGAAGCATGAACGCGAGATAAACAGACAGATGGGTCTAATCCCCGAGGGCCTCCCCGCCTGCACCTGCCTCCCACAGCACGGCGCGTATGACACTCACCACCAACCCCACCCGCACCACAACATGTGTCGAAAGACAACATAGAAGAGGAGGCAGTAAAAAAAGACACGGAACACAGAAACTTGCTGAGCGCCTAGCAGATGCGAATGCGCAATTGCGATATGAATAAACCCTGTCCCGGCCGGACAAATAACATACGCAGATTCGCGAAGCCCACTAGCGCGAGATATGCTGTGCTGCGTGTGTATTATGTATGTGTGTAGATCATATCGCATCAGCGCACCCAATAGCACCTGCTCGCCGGGTCGACGCCGACTCGGTCGGGTGCATGGAGGGTCGGTGGGAGCCTTCCGCTTCTAGTGATCGTCCCACAGCCGGGAAGATGGATGTTGCGGGTGCAACTGGAACCTGAAAAACAAAGAACGGAGAAAGAAGAATGCAAAAAATATGTTTCGCCTGTAAGCGAGTAAGGAGCGGGCGAGGGCGGGAAACGAAACCCCTGCACTCAGAAGGAACTGTCCATCTAGCGGTACGCGGAAGCCCGATCCTCAAGGGCGTTACAGCACAAAATGAAGAGCAGAAAGAGCGCGACAATGCTCGCGGCCGTACGCGGCTTGAGAGTCTATCAAAAGAGAAAGCAAGAAGGCAGCCCGAGATTGATGGGCTGTGGATGAAAGATAAATGAAAGAAGGTAAAGATACAAAGGGGCTAGTGTGCACTCATGCCACCAGAAGCGGAGGGCGTGAAAGGCCTCGACCGGGTGTACGAGGAAGCAGAGAAAGAGCAAAAAGCCCCCGACGCTAATGGACTTTCAGGTCGAGCCCCATCGCGAACGCAGGGAGCCAGGGTACTGTGATAAACCTCGCCTCCGAGGCCGGAGGCGAGGGCTTCGACAGCAGCTGAACGAGGTGCAGGTGGAGAATAATAGCTCGAGATAAAGATGAGATAACAAGCAGGCCCGCGCCGCCGCCGGCCTGGCAGGTAGCTTAGTGGATCAAGCCACAAACGTAACGAAGAAGCGCTGCAGTACTTGGCAAGTATGGGACCAAAGGCCCCACACGGTGGAGCGCCGCGCCTGGGGAGGCAAGTAACGGACAAAAAAGCCGCCATGGCTACCACAATCGAACAGAAACAGGAAAGACAAACGGGGTGGAAGAACACCACCCCACCTCGTGCCGTCGTGATTGGTGAGAGAAAACATAAGACCAGGAAGGCGCAAACAGGTAGTGCCGAACCGGGGCGACGAATCACAGCGCGTAGATAAAAGCCCCCGCGCTTGTGGATGAATAGATAGATGATGTGCGTATGGATAAACGAGGGTAGATGGGTAGTGGGTGTCCCGCTGTGATGGATGGTGGACGGCCAATGAAGGATGTGGACGAATGGGATAAGAGAAGCACATTGCATAGATGAAGCGAAGCGATTGGATGGATGTATGATGGGCGAATAGAATTTTGGGAGAACGGGTGATCGGGAGTGACGAATGAGAGGGCAAGGATAGAGGCGGGGGTGGGAAGAAGAAGGAGGGGGAGGGGGCGGTGCACGAATAGGAGGCTGGCGATGATGAAGAGGGGAGGGAAGGGAAGAGAAGAGAAGGGAAGCTGCGGAGGAAAGTGTGCTGCGGACGGACACGGGTGACGAGGAGAGGGAAGAAAGGTCCACAACGAGCTGGGCGGAGGACGTGGATACGAACGAAGAGAAAGGAAAGGAAACAGGGACACCAGAGGGACGGCACGAAAGAACAGAAGAAAGAGAAGAAAGATGAAACATAGAAGAAAGAGAGAGAGAGAAGTAGAACTTAACGAGAACGAAGCGAATGATAAGAAAAGAAAAGAGAAAACGTAACGAGAAAGAAAAAGACACTCAACGGAGTAGTGTTGTCAATGCCGATGTACTTCATGTCCACGGGAATATAGTGCTTGTTGGGCAGTGTGTACGTGACGCTCTGCACGCCGGCATTCTCGAAGATGATGCGCTGCGCCATCTTATACAACGTAGCCTGTAAACACAACATAGGGTTAGCACACACTCATCACATGAAGTAGGGGAGGAGGGGAGTATAAGTGTCGTGAATAGGAAGAGAAGGGGCATTAAATGGCAGAAGAGTGCACCCTCAAAATACGAAGCGAATAAAAGTAGTAGCCGCAGAAGGAGGGTTTGGGGCCGCGGGGACGAAAGAGCCAACAGCAGAACAAAGCCAGCAAGGCGCCATGCTATGCAGTCACCCCACTCCACGTACTAACGGCACCCCACAGTGCCAGCCCCACCGGCAACAGCAACTCAAAAGCAGCTAGAAGGGAGCCCGGTCGTCAAGGCAAACATGTAATAAAAGCTTCCCAGCGTACCCCGACGCACCAGATATCCCGACGCCTTCCCGCTCTAGGTAAATTGCCATTAGCCACCAGGCAGGGAGGGAGAAGTGACGTAATCATGTCCCCTCCCGAACGCCGAGGACCCAGTTACGGAAAAGGAAAGATCTCTGTTCGCGGGGTGCGCTCCCGCCAGCCAACCACAGCGCAAGACGCGATCTGGCAGATCGGATCGCAACGTGACATAATGCATAACATAATGAAAATCAATCAACAGCAGCGAAGGAAGAAGGGTCTTCTGAATCCCGGAGCAAGGGGGCTGGGTCTCGAGGGAAGAAGGGGGGTGGAAGGGTGGGGGAAAGGAAGAAGATCTGCGGTAGATATAAAAGGAAAGTCCTAATGTGGAGTAGGAAGAGCAGATAGAAGAAAGATGTGGAGGAGAGCATGTGCAGCAGAGGAAGAATGAACGAGAGGAAGACAAAGGACAGCCACGATGGAACCCAAAAGTGCATTCCGACACGAAAAGCGGTGAAGCAAAGGAGACAAACATTCCGCGCCGCCATCAGGACACTGACATCTCACTCGCAACCGCGCTGCCATCCAGGTGCAATCTCTCCGCACAAGATCCCCGTCTCTCTTCCATCCGTCCCGTCAAAATGCAAAATACTGCATTGATCTCGGGACGCTATAGTGAAGCGAGAACGCGCCTGGGCGCGCCCAGGTCGCGAGTGGCACACAGAAGAACAGATGCCGAGAGGGATCAGCGGTGGATATATTGGGACGCTGTTGATGGGTGCGATGCAGGGTGGGGAAGGGAAAGTTGAAGGAAAAGATAGGCATGACGCGTGCTGCCTAGGCCCAAGTAGCACGACAAAAAGCCAAGTACGATGCGGTGCAAGGAAAGAAAGTGCACGGCGGGCATGACGTGCTTCCTGGGCCCAGTGAAAGTCGTGGCGTGGCAAGGAGTCAAGTACGATCCGCTGGATAGCAGGCATGGTGTGTGCTGCCTGAGCCCAATGAAAGCTATGGCATGACGCGCGACGAAGGAAGAAGCAAGGAGCAGAAACGCGTCGTGTAGGCGAACGACTCAGTGGGGGCAGCAAAGTGAAGTGAAACGAAGTAAGAGAACGGGCGAGGCTGGCCGATGCGGAGTGGCACAAGTAAACAAAGGAAGAAGTGCCCTGTAAATGGAGCCAAGGGACGTGAAGGAAACGTCGCGATGCATAACACGAGGTCTTCTCGATGAAGTATGGTCACAGCATAAACTGGGTGGTCGAAGATCGCGACCGCATCCGCATACCATCATGGTATATGTGTGGATGAGGCATGATGAGCATGCAACGAAGAAGAGAAAAAGGACTATTCGGTGTGAAGAAGAAAGGCAAAGGCTAGAAATGAGCCGATGCGACTCGAGGCGACGCCAGGAACATATGCAGCACCATGAGGAGAACGCAACATCACGCGGGGCGAAGGATGCGAGGGAGAAAGTAAGGATAAGGCTTTTTGGGAAGAACAGGAAAGCCACACCAGGGAGAAGAAAGAAGGCCGTGAGGTAAAGAAAGGACGATAATTAATGACAAGCCAACGACAAAGAACGGGAGAGAGAAAGATTCATGAAAACACAGAGCGCGCAATGGACATGCGAACAGTAGTGCGTGAGACAACGAAAAGGGGCTGCCTTGAGGACAGTAGCGCGAATGATGACAGCTGAGAGACGAGAAAAGTGATGGACTAAAACAAACACCACGATCGGAAAGTGCGGAACGGGCGGGTCGAAGAGGAATGCAAGCGCGTGAAAGAGGAGCAGATAAAGCAGAAGGTAAAAGAGAAGGAAAGAATGCGCTCTGAAAACGGGCGCGCGAAGGGTTAAAAGGGGTGGCAGTAACAGCGGTGGCCGAAGACAAGGGGATGCCAGCCACCAGACCCAAGACGGCAATGAAGGGGTCGGTAGCAGCAGAGTCAGAAGAACAAGAGCAACAGCCAGCACAGCACCAAAACGACAGCAAAAATACCGGCACCAAAAACCGCGTGTAAAATTCCCAAAAGCACCAAAAGTCTCACCTGCACGCTGGCGCTCTCATCCACCGCAAAAATCTCCAGGGTCGCTTTCCTCGCCTTCTCTGGCACACTCTCATCCCACACGCCGCCCTCCTCTACCTGAGGGACCACGAACTCCCTCTTCTCCTCATCCGAGGGTGAGGTGATGGAGATACCGGCGAAGGTGTACTCGAGGTCGATGGAGGTGGAGAAGATGCGGTCATCGACCTCGACGAGGGTGGTGTACTGGTCGCGGATGAAGGAAGTGAAGGCCGAGCCGGTTGATTTGAGGACTGTTGGGATGAGGTGTGTGGTTGGCAACGATTTGGGTTAGGGGAAGGTGAGAGACAGGACACGGGCGGAGGAAATGTAGATGGGAGTGGGAGATCGAAGAAAGAGGGAAGAAGAGATAAATAAGAGCATAGGAAAGGACAGATATAAAACACAAAATGGGTAGTGGACATGAATAGGGGCCATACGCGCAGGCCGGGGGAACCAATCCCGGCGGCAAGAGGGGCAATTCACAGTCACATATAATGCGATACAGTGCTCTGAGACGGAGAACGGGCACAGGACCGGGGTCAGAAGAAAGATCAGAGAACCGAAAGGTAGCAGGTGTGCAGTGGAGCAGAAGTGGGAGCGCGCTAATGTGCCGGCATGGAAGCGAAGGGGCAAATGGAATATAGATGTGACACGAGCAGCATCGATAGGCCGACGCGATGGAGGGAAGTAAATGGACTTAGGGAGGGAGGTAGCGGGCAAGCAACGAATCGAAAGGTAAGAGGAAACACACAGAACAAAGACAGGGAAATCGCACGGCAAGGGGCAGTGAATGAAAACGAAAGGAGCAGGGTAGTCATACGCAAGGGCCAATAAACCAAAAGCAACCAGAAGCACGGCACTCGCGAAAGGCACAGCGGGTACAAGCGAATGAACCAAAAGTAAAATAAAGACACGAACGCCGACGAAGAGCGAAATAAAAAGGACATCATCCACTTACCCAGCAACCCCGTAATCCCCGCCGTAACACTTGCCACGAGCTTATCCTTCCCTTGCGTCGCATCGACCTACACGTCCAGTCAATCATCAGTATCCATCCTTTCCGCATCCCCCCACATTCTATTTTTTACTCACCTCGACCTTAACAATCCTCTTATCCTCCCCATCCCTATAAAACGCATGCTTGTGCTCCTCCCCGCCCGCCACCCCTTGCTCGCCCGGCACGCGCACGCGTGTCCAGCGCAGCTGCTCGACGCGCACGAAGGCCTTGTGCAGGTGCGCGTATTTGGAGACGAGGAAGGTGCCCAGGTGGAGGGCGAACCTCTCGGGGTTAAGGATGTGCGGGGAGGTTTTAGCTAAGACTGTTTGAGGTGAGGAGGATTCAGGAGGGCATTGACGTGGTGGTGGTGGTGATGGGAAGAAGGGAGAAGGAGAAGAAAAAAAGGGGTAAATCAGCTAGGCACAACGACATTGGTGCCAGCGGACGTACAATACGTGATGTTCTTGACTGTCCCCGAGCACATTAGGAACCAACATCTCTCATAACACAAAGAAGCACGTACTGGAGTCAGTCGCAACGACGACGGAATTGTCTGCCTTCGTGTAGCTGCCCACCCAATACTCATTCAGTCCCTTCCTCGCCAATGATCAAGGAAAGGGAGCAAGACACACCTGGTGGCGATATCCCCCTCCACGAGGGCCTCGACGCTGTACTCGACAACATGGTGCCACGCGCCCTCGCGCACGACGCGGAACACTCGCACGTTGCTCTTGCCGTAGCGCGCAGTGGTGAGGGTCGAAAGTGATTCGGCGGTAGCGGCGGTGGTGGACATCGCTTGGTTCTGTAATAGTTCTTTATTGTGAGTTCGAAAGTGAGTTAAGAGGTAGCTGGAACTTGAAGTAGTATCTCAGACGCTAAGACTCGGAGCAGGAAGAGCACCTGTGTATGATCCCGGGCTGTTATATCACTATTGGCAGTCTTGGGCAACGGGCGCGGGCGTTCTGGCCCTCCTGAGCAGCCCCATTCCGGGCACCGGGGCAGAGAAGACGGTTCACCCACGCTGTCAGGGGATCATGAGGAGAACGAGATAAGATTAGGAGCGCAAGCCGGATCCGATACGAGGTGTGCCGCCTCTCCTCGCGTCCTGCTGTGCCATTGTTGATCGCGTGGTGATCATCGATGGCGTTACTCGCTCGTGAGTCGTTATCTCGCGCTGCGGAACACATACACCACCCCGACCTCGACGACTCTCGAGCATACCTGTGCATGGCGAGAACGCGACGGGCGTGTGGGGTTATGCGCGCAGGTTCGAGGCTCGAGAGAAAAGAGAGGAAGTGATGGAAAACATGGAAATTAGATCTGGAAGCAATCACGAGCCGAACATGAACAAGCTGCAGTATAACAGCAAAAACTCCATGAGGAGTTACCCCAGACCTGTATCATGCTCAGTGGACGCTGTAACTGGACAAAAGCTCAGCACAAGCGATAGTCGAAGACCCAGTCAACGCCCTCCTCGAGCCTCCTCAGGCTCGTCTTCAGAATCTACCGGGCTGCCTTGCGAACGATGACTGCAGATCGGTTTTATTCGGGGATTGGAACTAAGACCCTAACAACATGGCTCTACCTCCGCCCTCCGTCTTGCTTTCATTTTGCTTCCGCCGGCATCTCCTCTTCGCCACCCGGGTCCCGGACATTACAGCACGACTATACTACTTACCAGCGCGGACACATTGACATTCGACTCACCGACCCGCCCTACATGTAGCACTAGCACCAGGCCCTTCAACAGACGATCAGGAGCAACATGTCACCGGACACGCACGATGTATTCATCCATGGTCATGGTGCGCCAGCCCTCTTCGCCCCATTTTGCACGTACACCCTGCGCGTCGAGATCTGCCCCCAACGTTTCTTGAATCGTGCTACCCTCCAGTGCCCACCATGCGGTTCTGCAAGTCATCTATCGTCTGTCTCAGTGCTCTTGTCGCTTTTCATGTCTTAATTTTATCTTCTGCGCGTCCTGCCCTTCTTTACTCAAAGTCTACGGCTCAGCGCGTCGATAAGCCCTTCTGTGCCTTACGCCCCGACATATCGCTCTAAGCCCTGCGAAACTGGAATTCTGGGTCCATCTTCGCATTGCGCCATTTCACGCTGCCCCCGCGAGTAGTACCATCCCGTGTTCTTGCTGAGTGAAGTGGCGGTTTCCGCTCTGTTGCAGCGTTCTAATGGTACTGAGCGTCTTGCTATATATCCGGCGCTCCAGTCACAGCTCACGCTAGTCGTATCTCATGCTCTGCGCTCTATGAATCGTGTCATTGTGCATCTTGCGTGCTTTTCTATTCTCAACGCTCCCTATTCTACCTTTTGGATTTGCATACCGAATTTGAGATCACCTCAGTTAACTTTATATTCTCGGGATCTGCATTTGCACTTGGGGCCTTAAGTCTTTTTGTGCCAGCTGCTGATGCAAGCTTCCTAATTACTAACGTTAACTATGACCAAGGTAAGTGTATGCCTACATGTTATCTTTCTGGGCTAATATAATGATCTCACTGATCATATGTTTCTCCCAGAAGCTCATAATGTCGGATCTGCCTTAGAAAACTATCACCCATCCCAGTCGGTCTCTCTCTCGTCAGTATTTCACGAATATATTCCAGTTCACTCTATTCTCTCACTCCAAAGGCGATCATTTACTTCCCAGTTCGACCATTAGCTGTTATTACTTCTATGTACGATGACGTCAACGCCGGCATCGATTCTTTCTTTAGACTGCCAGATTTCCCTGGACGATACAGCTCCCGTGCAAGGCCGACCTCTGATTCCGTAAGGATCTTCCCTCATTGACAGCATCCGCTTTCTGGCGATCTCAATCAGATCAGGTCGAAGCTGAGATCTGAGGCGGCGCGGCTGGGATCATTTCAGTGTGCTGTTATACATCCATCCATCCAAATACGGGAAACTAACACTGCATGTACTCGCTCAGTTCGATGATCAACACTGCTCAGCAGTGTACCTTATGACGTTGCGTTTTTTTCCTGGAACCCGGAGGAATTAACAGTGCATTCATCATTGATCAGATATTCCCTTTGTTCTCATCGAACGGTGTTTGCTCGCCGTGTCCTGATATCTTCCTTGATAGGCGCAAGGTTGAAAATTGGAAGACCGACGCACTCGAGCGATGGTCAGCCCATATATGTACCTACTCGCAACACGTACATAAAAATCACACCGCATTCTCCTGTGCTTAGAGGATTGATTAGGATTCACTGACTAGTGAGATCTTTATAGCTTAGCCTCCACTAATGCACCGAGCCAGGGGCATCTTCCTCCATTCACAGATTTATGGTGAAATGTGCACCATGACGTAGACTCTCCTACTTCCCTTCTCACCAGAAAATACTCGAAGGACTACGTACTTATCTATGATTCAATATTTCCATTTCGGACCCTCCATATCTGTACAATTGGTAAGCCTTCACGTACATCAGTTATTCAACAGCTCATGACGTCGACTGTCTCGCTTGTCCAGGATCTCTCGGACGAAAAATAACGCTTTCCTGCAAATCAACTTCCTCCATTTTGGATTGTCTTCGCTCATCCCCTGCTCTATTTATGGCTTCTGCTGTCTTCGATGTGAGCAAGTAGAACCGCAATCGACACATCCATCTGACGCCGGCGCTCGAAGTGCTGATCACAGCATCATCATGGACTGTTCACTGCCCACTGTCCTCCCGTGAGCCACAACAAAGGATTCACGCTCCACATGCCCGGGGCACCGCACCCGCCTGAAGTTAAGCTCCATTGCGTCACAGCAGACTGAGTGCATACTCCTGTGCGATCGCCGATGGTGCCTGCGGCACCTTGGACGCCGCCCTCCGCTCCGTTCTCTCACGTCTCGGATGATTTCTGTCAACGTTGAATCTCCTTGCTATGTGGAAGCTAACCCTTCGCGATAGATCTATGCCATGGACTGCAATGTCTTCTCCAGCAAAACTGTTGAATTCAAATACTGATACCTGTCATGTGGAGAATCTCGCGCCCTGGTAGCAATGCGGTCTCAACCCCGGCGGTACATCACTGCAGTACTCCATGCGATGTCCCCAATCCTGGGTAGTCAACTCTCACGTCTTGAATTATAGTGAGCGTTTACTAATTTATTCTCCCCTGCATCGGATTCGCATCCCTTATATTCTACTGATTATGAAGGCCCGTGATTTTCTGGGATTGGAAGTATGGAACTAAAGTGCCAATGTATCAGGTTTGAGATTCTTTATCTGAGAGCAAGATTATAGATGCGCTTCTAACATTATCACAGATTTGTTACCGCGAAGAAGCTTAAGGGAAGGCGGCTTCATATGCAGACGACCTCACGTTGACAGCCGAAGACATCTGCCTCATGCAAAATTACATCCGGACTAAAATTCATTGATCTTGCGAAGTATTACAAGACAGCTATCGCTTGTCAATTCTGGGGTTCACGATGGCTCTTCATGTGGAAGATGGGCTCTCATTGGGGGTATTGTTCTTCCATCTATACAACTACCAGATATCTGATGAATTCATATCCGAACGTGAGTTACATGCTTCCAAGTCAGCACTCTAATAACCAGTAAGTACGGTATTTGTGACAAATTACACTTAGAAAACTACCCCACCTGTCAATACAGGTTGTGCTCAACACACCCTTCTTTTCAAATACGAGTTGAGTTTCTATAAAGTAAACTGCGACATCCATCGGTTTTTTCGCCCTATTTGTTGTCCTTGCTTAAATTTCAGGATTTTAGGAGGCCTGCAATGATTCCATAGAGCAGATATGTATGTACACAGCATAGCAATAATAGATGATCATGGATACAGTTCAAATATAATACTTTAGGAACTGCTGGAATTGAATTTATGAACTTCCAGTTGTCGGAACAATCTACAAGCTCACTGAAATCAACACCAATGATTTCTAGAAACTTGATAGACGGCGGTCACGACTTAATCAGCTTCAAGAGTGAATCATGTCCTGTAATGGAGAACCCCGAATGAGGCATTCAGCTAAATCGAGCCCTTTGAGGTTGCCTATGAGAAGCGGTGTTCCATATTTCGTCTCGTAGCCATAGCGAGAGAAAATACGACTTCGTCAGATTTTAAAGGCCCGTACAAAGAAAGTCGCTGCAATGACTGCATACTATATTTTCAACTGTTCCACGATTCCCTCTTGTGCAAAGTCTGCACCGGATAGCCTGTTCTTGCAATGGAAAATGGTGCGAAGATCTCAGGAAGATCCTCAAAGAGGCGTCATTATTGTGTCCGGAGTGCGGCGCGTTCCTCCTAAATGTGAGATGCAAAATGTGCAATTTTGGAGGAGAGAGGCGATTGAACAGAGAAGATAACCCTATACTTTGCAAGCAACCGTAAGACTGAGTGTGGAGTTCTGGAAGTTCCATTCTAGAGAGCTAGTCAATGTCTTGAGGGTTATATCCTGAATCATAGGCACCAGTTTTTTTGCATGCCAGGTTGCGTGCATGCGCATAGTTGCGCAGGAAAGTGTGGCCGCGCACTTGCACAGCTTCTGTTACTAACATCCTTATCTCCACCATACTATGAATAACTGTCATTTAAATTTGACTGGCTACGAGCTTTCAGCAGCTATTCTTATGTATATATGCCTCAGAAGAAAGCACTATGAGAACCTTTTCAATACGAGAGTCCAAATTATGTAAACTCTGCCATCTACAGAAGAGATTACTTGAATTTACTCGATTTATTACATGGATGCGGTGGGGAAGTGCATAAATAAATCACTTCAAGAACCTTTTAATCCATCTAGAATGTGGTAGCTGATTTTAGATTTGTGACCTTTCAGTTAATGATAGACTTCCAACATAAGGAATGTCAGTGCAGACAAAGGTTTTTCATTGGAGATATATATTGATTCAACGAGAGCTAATTTTGGATCGAAGTTATTCGCTCTCTCTCAACGTTCTTTCTGACACAAAGTGGTCATAAGTATCTTTCGAAAATATGTTTGCCAAAAAGCTGGAAACCTCTTTCGGGATAGTACAAACCAGAACCATGGGATCCTTTCACGAAATTAATACCATGTATTCTACGAACAGATTTTCGTAACCCGACCCTTGTCCAGCGCCTTGTACTATCCTTGTACCTCACAGCTTGCAAGATGAAGCTAGGATGGAGATTAGATTGTAAAAACTCAGGGATGGATGCATAGGTTCTTATACTTACAATTCTTATAATTACAATCTATCAGTGGAGAATCTTCACTTGTGTAGAAACCTTTGTCAGTCACTATTGTTCCGATGTGATTCTGGACGGGCTGACATTCGGATTTCAACGCATTTTGCAGTGGCGATAGTTCGCTAGATTGACGCCTGGAATTTCCTTCTTAATGGCATGAACTCGTGCTACATGCATCCATAGGGCGTATACATAGTATTTGTGTCTCAGATGGGTTCATGATGATTACCATTACAGGTCCAGCTCCGGTGCGGCTTCTCAGCATCCTCTACAGCTGTATGAAGTTTCCCTGGCATTTGACTGCAGGGGGGGTAGCAATCTACATTCTAAGTGAGCGTACACGATTCACTATCAGTTTGGTTTATGACAAGAATCGATTTCTGAACTTCATTTATATCGCACAAGCTGCAACAGAACATTCCCGTCTACCTCGTAAGATGAGGTTTTTTATCTTACCTCTTTGCTGCTTCTTTTTCTCTCTGCAACAGCTTATGCTCAAAGATCCTATATCGGTTATCCGCTCGAGGGATCACGGATAATCTCGGGTAGGGAATGCACTGTACAACTTGTCCGGCCGGTATGTAGCTATTTGCCCCTACTATAATATCAATCATAGCCCTCACAAATTATTCACAAATTACTGGTACGTGGTTGTATTTGACCTTACAGAACAGCATCCAAGGATCTCAAGAAGTTGGGATCGCTATTGGACTGCAGTCATGCCCAGTCTCCGGCCCGAGCGCACGAGATTGTCCTCCGCCTGATGCACAGCTCGGATTCGTTTTATTCATTGGCCAGTTTAATCCCCAATTACACGAGAAGCCTGTGCTTCCATATCAGAACTTCACTGTTGTCGCACCCACCGATGACATTTTTCCGAAAGGCCGAGCTCAATTGACTGTCAGCCGTTTCCACTTGATTGGGGTATGTTGCATATAAGCAGCCATTCCATGTATCTCATATTTTCATCGACCAAATTCTAGGCTGGACCAGCTCCGATTCTTGAATTCAACAATGTAACATTGAAGATTGTGTAACAGATACTTCGGTGATTCGGGAAACCGAAATCAATTATGTACAAAGTGCAATAGCTGGGTTCAGGTGATGGAGTATATCGTTAAGCGTACCGAAATCGATTTACGATACATATTCATACGAGTAAGAATTTAGGTGCTGTCACTATAAGGTACACAAGCGTCATCACTGTGCAATTCCAATGATTCCTTGTCTTTTGAATCACATAGAATGATATCGAACCTATCATCGGCCCACTCTCCCCTCTAGATTTCCTTTGTACGGCAGTGCAATGTCAGAGACAACTTAGGCCATGAAGACCATGTATGGTCAAGCCCCGTGGGATGGTGTGTACTATTTTCGTCGCCTCGATTTCTGGAAGTGTTTTGAAGTGGATATATTCCTTCTTAAAAAGATTTCGAATTTTGAGTACTAAGTTAAAGTGATATGGGAACCATGTGTCGAAGGATAGTGCGTTTTATTAGATATCTCTTTGGTGAGCTCGGAAGTGAAGGAGCATGCATCAAATTTCTAATCTTCGTATGAACAATCCTCTCGATCCAGCCCACAGCCGTTGAATGTAGCAGTTTCTTGAATTTCCTCCTCGGTAAACACACAATCCGAGATATCGTCGGCAGTATCAGGACCAAGACACATAATGCGATCTCCTGTGCAGCTCCAACGCTGAATGGGAGCAGGTTTTCCATCCTTCAAGGCTTCCACAGGCTTTGTGAGAAGCTATAGTAGTATGTCGGCGTCCTTGTTATAGAAAGCTCTCCGCAGACTTCTTAGAGAATAAAATTGGCGTTTATCGATATTAATCAATTGCCAAACCTGTCCCATATTGCGTCGGTAGGTGATGGATTAATACATGAGGTTCCAGGCCATACATTCACTAATGAAGTGATAATTTTTGTAAATTATGAACAGCTGAAATACTTTGCGAGATATCATTGCCTAGCAGCACGTATGTTTCAGTTGGATCAAGAGATGAGAACGAGAGGCATTGTTTTGAAAACTCCACTTGATAGGGCAGTCAAGAATTACGAAGCCGACAGATCATTCTGCTTTTATTTCATGTTGCTGAGCGGCCAGAATATCGGCTACGCGCATGCCAGATATTGAAGGGACCTAAAATAAATTGAATGATGGCCGCGCAGAAGTGGATCTTTTGTCTGCTATTTTCAACCTACTGCTATCACGTGCAATGGAATTCAAAACGACAGGGAGATTCAAAATCGGGTCTGTAGCTTCCACAATACCACATTTATGCTAAAAAATTTGCATATTCTGATAGCCTTATATCCTGGCTCCATGAATATGTAAAAATATCGAGGAAAGATTGAAATGAGCTTGTTGTGGATACTATTCTTTTGAGAGCATCCACGAAAATTATCATCAAAATGTGTCTTGAGCTCCAATAGCTTTGATTCAGAACACTAAATTTCAAGAATATACTCTAATTATAATTTATTATACGTCTGCCAAAAATCAGGATGTATGAATCAGTCTAGCAGGAGAGGCGGATGGAAAGATAAAAAAAAGTGTGACGAAATCGTGACATTTCAAGTGATTTCGCCGCTTTCGGCTTAGTGGGAAGTTCTGTGACTTCGCGTTACTTTTTTTAAAATCCCCCTAACCACCCATGATTTTAAGCCCACTTCTTCACCAAATCTCTCAAAATTTGATATTAGGGCTCTGTTAGATACAAGGGAGGTTGCTGTAAAATTGAGATGAAATAGGATAAAACATTGTTGCACAATATGAGATTCAAAATTATTGGTCGGAGTTTTTTGAAACTCCTTCATCTTGATAGTGGTCCCCGAGGATAAGCTGATGAAAGATTCATATGAGACTAAGGGCCTGTTCGGTAACTGAAAGTCATATTTGATGTGCTGGTATATATTTTCCATGTTTAGGCAGTTGTTACAAATTTCTAGAATGCATTAGAACTTGACAGAATATAACCATTCGGAAACATTTATGTGTGTGACTTTTCATAAGCTTTCACACTAAACAAATTGCATTTTTCATGTGTGATGGTGGTACAGTATTCTATCACTCCTTTGTACAGCAGTAGTATAGCTGAGGTTTTCTAAAATGAACACAGGTATGATATACCAATACCAGGAAGCAATTGACAAGATGGAATCTTCTCACTGAACAGACCTAATTTGGTATGTTTTGCACATATGTCCAAAATTGGATATGGTTGCTGCTTCCTGCATACAAATGCTAATCCTTTTTTTCTTTCATCCCATAAGCTACAAGTGTTGTACTAATGTCTCTATCATTTGTAGATATGGTAGCACTCTGTTCATGAGAGGATGATGACATGGTCTTCCTGACTTAGCTAGGTGTGACAACCTGTCATGCTGAGGCATGGTGCAGTGATTCAGATATTGGAGTGTATTTGCAACTGGCCAAAATCCACAAAATATGCTAAGTGAGTTCCAGGTGGTTGTTCTGGAACCCCAACTTGCTTAGATGTGTGGGCTCCTTGCCAATGTGCAGACTTGTCACAGAAAGCATGACATCATCTAATTTGAGCAAACATGTCTGTGGTTTGCTTTGTGTCTCCTCCACTGTATATGAGTAAAAGATGCCAAGAGATGTTGCAAAATTTCTACTGAATTATGATAATCATTGTATACACATTCAGACATTTTCTTGACAAGTGTTGAGCATGTTGAGAAAGAAATTCAAAAGGTCTGTGTTGTGTCTATGGAAATGCTGTGACAGTCACTGACCTAAAATGGACACAGATTCTTGGCAAATACTCACAGAATCATCTGAATTCTAATAGGCAGTTTCCAAGCTCCAAACATTTCCAGGTGCAAATACTCTATTGATTGATGAGCTGGACACTTGTACAGCTGACATGATTTGTCACAAAGCTGTGATGCTGCCCAAGGGAGTGATTTTGCTGAAATCCACCATCCAACTTGTAACATTAATAGTACATTCAAATGCAGCTTGTTTACTCTCAAATTCAGACATGTGGTAAGCATTCAATAGTATTACACTATTTTCAAAACAGGTTCAACCAGAAATAGTGATTTGGGTGTACAATGGAGTGAGAGGATACTGTACCTGTTAGAGATAGAATTGTTACATCTGCAATATTTCCTGACATTTTCTGACATCTTCTGACACCATGATATGGTTCCCTGATATGCTTCCAACATTTTCTGTCTGTTTCCATTCATTGCTAATCCCTGAACTATTGTTTTTATTATTTGACACTCACAATACAATTACCATTTCCAAGTATGCTTCTGCTCAGTTATATTTCCACTCTTGTTTCTGCTACTTTTATTATGTGTCAATGACTTTTATTATTCCTTGTATCCATAGTATTGCTACTTCCACTTTTATTATTACAATTAGCAATACTCATATTTAAGTAGCTGAACTGGAAGGGTGCAGCACATAAGCTGAAGCCAACAGTTCTTACCTTAAGTATTACAGTTGGAAATCCTTCTGACATTACTTCCAACATTTCTCTGATGTAGTGCTATCATAATCTATGACCTCTAGTCCCTATTTACCCTTTGGAACAAAACTTGACAAAAATGCAAAAGAAGTGAGCTCAATAAACCATAATGCTCAAGTCAATAAACAAGTGTGCAATGTGGATTGGATTCCCACTGACTTGGTGGTTGTCATTTCAGTAAAAAATTGTGTCTTTCTTCCATATTACCATATTAAAGTGCATGATGCAATGAATATGCTCATTATGCAATGCAAGGCTGGAGAAGGCTGACTAGAAGGGAAAGTAAATACAACAGCACACCTCAATGCATTGTGCAGTCAGAGAGCATTTTCATACATGCTGATGGTGCTGAGTGGGAATAATATTCAGAATGGGTAAGGATTCACCTTGGCAGGGTTTATTCATCTCATGAAAATCTGTTTGAGGGGTTACCCTATCTCCAGCTTTAAGATTTGTTTAAGTGATAGGTTGTAATATGGATAAGCTTTGTACCCTAGCATGACACAGAAACTGCAGCATTGGATCCTTGCTCATCTTATTCTATTTGCAACAAGCTTATGATAGGGCTGCACACCAAATTGTACTGGTACATGACCATAAGCCCTATAAACTCCTATGGTTACTGCAAAGTCTGCAGCCATAACTTCACACCAAGTTTTTGACTTGCTATGGTATGATACAGCATATGGTTGTCAAGTTTTGTTCCAAAGGGGAAATAGGAACTAGAGGTTGTAGGTTATGATAGTGCAACATTGGAGAAATGTCAGAAGTAATGTCAGAAGGATTTCTGACTGTAATGCTTAAGGTAAGAACTGTTGGCTTCAGCTTATGTGCTGCACCCTTCCAGTTCTTGTGAATTCTAACTTAGTAAATGATCCACACATCAGAAGATAATTACCAATGTTGGAAGCATGTCAGAGGTAAACAAGACACTGATGACTTGAGTCCAAGTCTAGTTTTGAGGACAAGATAAGACTAGTCAATGTAAGTTAACTAGAAAGAAAGTTGGAAGAGGGTCAGAAGGTCAGAAGTGAATCAGAAAGACTTAGTAGTAGTAACTGAGTCAGAGGACTAGATGTGATCTTAGTTGATATTTGGATTGGAGACTATGGTACAGAATAGAGCTACTTAAATATGAGTATTGCTAATTGTAATAGTAAAATTGGAAGTAGCAATACTATGGATACATGGAATAATAAAAGTCCTTGACACATAATAAAAGTAGCAGAAACAAGAGCAAAAAAATAACTGAGCAGAAGCATACTTGGAAATGGTAATTGTATTGTGAGCATCAAATAATAAAAACAATAGTTCAGGCATTAGCAATGAATGGAAACAAACAGAAAATGTTGGAAGCATATTGGGGAACCATATCATGATGTTGAAAGGTGTCAGAAAATGTTGGGAAATATTGCAGATGTAACAATGATATGGTACAGCATATGGTATGGTACAGCATATGGTATGGTACAGCATATGGTATGGCCAAACACAGCCATGGTTCAGTTGTATGATACTGCATAATAGTGATATGTAGTTTAGCCCATTTTCCTGATAGAATTAACATCTATAATAATCTTCAAATTTCTTGGAACTCACTATTAAAAATTTAGTTTGCTGAGGATGGTGTGAATTTAAAACAAATCCAGTAGGACTTGAGTAGGACCATAGATCTAATAAGGTAAAGGGCACTGATGCCCTTCTGACATCCCCTTGAACATGATCATTTGGATTCCATATTGCTCATTGGTACAATGCCTACTTACTGTGAGTAATCTGCAGAGTTGGAGACATGTCAAGATGAGTGTGTACCTCTTTCCATCCCAAAATCATGTGCTTAACTGTATTGCTGTATATGGTCAAAGCATGCTATAGGAGTATGGATGATATAATAGCCAAGCTTGTTCTATCCTTCCAGCCTTCACAGTACAGTACCCATAACCTTACTGTAGCAACCATAAAATGTAGCATATGGTTGTGGTGCACAGTCCTAGCTTATGGGAAGTCACCCAATGCATAACATGTCCAATACTATGCATGACAACTATCATGAACTCACCTTAATTTTTGGCAACTATGCACATGAGGACAACACACAGCTTCTATCTCATTATGATTGATCACTACTTGCTTGCACAAAACATGTAGCACAGCATAATCTTGGACATTACTTAAATTCTGTCAAGAACTGTTTCCAAAGGTAATTAGAAACTAGAGATCATTGGCTATGGTAGTGCTACATTGGAAAAGTTGGAAGCAATGTTAGAAAGGATTCCAACCATGATGCTACAAATATAGAGCTATCAGCTTCAGATTATGTGCTGCACCCTTCTAGTTCTAGTGGGTTCTAACTTACAACATGGTCCACATCTCAGAAGGAAGTGTCATGGGGTTGGAAAGTTGTTGGAGACAACTTAGGTGTTTGACAACTGGAGACCAAGTCTAGTGTTAAGGGTGAAATGAGACTAGCTGATCTAAGGCTGACTAGAAAGAAAGCCAGAAAGGGGCCAGAAGTCAGAATATGAAAGGACTTAGAATTTAGTCAAGAGTTGGGTTAAATCTTAGTTGATATTTGGGTTACAGATACAAGACAGAAACTAGCTACTTAAATACATTGATAATTAATTGCATAACTAACTAGGAAATGGTAACTAGTACCATCAAAGTCATAACAAAACTGAGGATCATAATAGGTATTGGAATGAAGAGATGTGCAGGTGTCTCATTGTGAGTTCAAACATAGGTGTAACCTATAAATTTTGGCAGCATTAGTCTGCTGAGGGGATTTTGAGTAGTCAAAGATGGGCTGTGCACATATGTACAATTGCTATAATGATCCTGTAGTGTCCTGGAATGTCAACATTGAAAGTGAGGTGAATGTGGGAGCTTAACAATAAGATAGACTCCAAAATGACTTGTTTTACAAGTCTTTTGGAGGGTAGGGATGATGTCGATTTTTCTTTGCCTTGTATGGGTGAAAGATAAATTTATTGTCGAGTGTGAAGGTGAAACGAGTTGCCTGTTGATGTGTGAGGCCTTTCTATGGTGAAAGGGAAACAAGACAAAACAAGATGGGGAGTAGAAGTGGCTGTATTAACTGCTGAAACATAGAAAATACATAGTGTTTTTTATATGTATTCACTTGTAAATTTTATGGAGGGTAACAGAAGGGTGAGTAATGTGAAAAGACAGAGAGATAAGGTAAGAAAACTTCCAGGGAAACATACAGATACGTTACATGAGGAAGCAGTGAGCAGGAGGTGGGCAGCACAATCATTCATGGTGCTGTGCATGTGGAGCTTTGCCTTGTTTTGGTTTTTGTGGGATCAGATGTGTCATTGGTCTCGAGTTGAAGCATCATTTGGCATGGCTTGTGCACTTGGCATGGTTTGATTGGGGAACAGAGTTGTGGGTTGTGTTGGGAATGGATATATGTTGAGGAGGCAGAGGGATAGTATTAGCTGATGTCTATAGTTAGCACTTGGCTGGCAGGTCTTTGTGGAATGGAATAGGTGGGGCATAGTTGTGTTTGGCTAGGGCATTTGAATATTGATGATGTTTGGACTTAGCACATGCATGCACTTTCAAGTTGTACCAGAAACAGAGTATTGTAATTACATGGAATCTATGATTCCATGCATAGTCCAATTACAATCTCTACAGGAAGTCATATTTCAAAATTGGAAAGGGTATTAGAAATGTTCACAAAACATGTTTTGTTCTGATAGGGACCAAATTAATATTAAGCATAGAAATGGTAACAAGGTAAATGGGAAACAAGGTATTGTGGTTATTGGAAATATTGGAATAGAGTTGAAAATAATTGGAAATGTATCAGAAGCATAATCTGGGTTTCAGTATATGACACATGCATAGAGCATGTGTAGAGTAGTAATATTTGTGCTGAGAACCCCAGCTTTAGTATATGAATGTCTGGTCCAGTCTTGTCTTTGTGCCTAGAGAACCTAGGTCTGATACTGAGACCAATCTTCACAGGTTCAAAGACTGCAAAAGACCAGACTGAACTGATGTAGACTGGTCTTAACCAGTCTTTTAGGTGTAACTGTGTTGTAGAACATACAGGCAAATATATTTCTACCAAAATGCACATAATGTAGGTACTGTCCAGTGATCACAAAGATATCAGGAAAAAGGAATTTGGTAGCAAAGACAACAGGTATCATGTTTAACTATCACCCTCATTTTGTGCTTTCTCACTGCCTTCACCATATTTTGTGGGTTGCAAAGCTGAGTGATGACAAGCCATGTTGGCCTGTCATCATGCATATGCTACTCACTTGAGTGTAAGTGTGGTTTTGATACCACCTGTGTTGTCATCAAGATGTAGTTGTGCCAGTGCTGCTGTTGTTGGTTGCCTGCAGCTACTATTTTATCTGTGAGCAAGGGGTGAGGAGATGCCTGCCTGCCTGCCTATATTGTGATGATGTACTACAGTGTGGGTTTGATACTTGCACTACAATGTCCTATGCAAGAAAGGGGAGGAGGAGTAGGTCAGCAGTACCATGAGGGGGTGCAAAGCTCTTACTGGTGAAGTGCTGCTCAACACAGAATAAATGAACCTAAAGGTCTGGGTGAATCTAAACCTCTAAGCACACCACCAAAAACCTCCAAAAACACTCAAACTATGTTGAAAAACACATGAGTTTGTGGGGGCAAGAATCAGATATTCTTAGAAGAACATAAATCAAATTTGCACTAAGAAGACTAAGTCTTTAAGCATCAACTCCAAGTAATTTCTGTCTTCAAAAAGTGATCACAATGAACAGGGATGACTTGAGAGATAACTGTGGTCTTCCTTCAGCTGTTACACAAAAGTCCAAACTTCTCTCAACAATTCTAGTGAGATTTGTCCTTATAAATAACTCTACTTTAGTATGAGCTAACATACTTCAGTAGACACTCTGGAAGTGGTCTTCCTGCAACCAGAAATTTCAGAAGGTGCAAGGGTCTTCCAGTAAGGATGAATTTATAAAAATTATATGTCTCAATAACTTGGTCTTCCACAGTTCAAGTGAGCATCAGAGAAGTAGTCTTTCTTCCTCTAAGACTTAAAACAAATAATTAAACTCAGAACTCAAGAAATTTGGTTTTCTAGCCCTTTCTAAGGCAATCTTAAATTTATTCTTCAAGTTGTCAAAGACAGACTTTAAAATTCTTTATCTCCTGAGAAAAATGACCCTATATTTATTCCACATAACACTACACTTTCAGTATGAGGGTACTAGTGTCAGAGAGCATTTCCCCCCTTACCCAGTAGCCTTCCTACCTACTTATATACAAAATTTTCAAAATACATATTTAGCAACAGAACCAATAACATATGAACTATGTGCATAGAGCTTAAAATAAACATTACAAATCACATCAGGCTGTCAGTGGGGCATCTGGGTGCTTATTTATCTATCTGGGCTATTTCTTTAAGGTTGTAAGCATATGCAACTGCCTGATTTATTTTTATGCAGCTGCCTTGGCAGTTGTTTTCCTATTTTTATATCTGAAACTTAACAGATCCTCTGAAATTTAATATAGCTCTGTCACTAGTCTCTATTTAATATCTTAACAATAATTCTCATATTTCTATTTCTAGTTTCTGAATTTTCAAGAATTTGCTCTGCATGAAACTATTTATTTTTGGGGAGAAGAGTAATACATCTCTGCCTGTATATTTATAACTATGGGCAGTCTCTGATCAAAGTGGTTATTTATAGCATCTATACTTGGAATTGAATACAGAAATATAGATATCCTTCTGTAAAATGCAATTTTGATGCTAATTTTATCATCTCTTCAGTTTCTGAATTGTTCATATTTGTCCTTAATATTTCTGTTGTCATTTCATGTCCAAGTACTGTATAATAGTACTCAAATGAGCTTTCTTTATAATCTACTAGGTATTTATTGTTTTAGTCACAGAATAATTGCTCTCTCTGGTTATTCCCTGTATTTTCAATTCAGACTATTTTCTTTCAAGTATTCATCACTATTCTATATATTTTTAGCTGATTGGTATCATATTTCAAGCAGATATTGAATTTCTATCTGCTTCTGCATTTATCTCTAGCTTCAGAAGTGATCTGAAAATTGGCATGGGTATCATGTATCTCCCCATTGGTTGCTTTTTACTTGAATGGTCATGATGATCTATATGCTAATAGTAATTTTTATTTGGTTGGTTTCAGACCACCAAGCATGCCAATGTGGATTTCTTGTCCAATATCAACTACACCTGGGAACTAGGTGCTTTGGTATAACCAATCTTGGATACTTTTGCAAAGCTGGCAGCCTAGGGCTCAGCTCTAACTCTCTAGTCTTTACTGTAATGAGTGCTTTTAGTATTATAACCAATTATATTTGCACAAACAGGAGTGGCTGCACACATGCCATATTACCAGCCTGGCAAGCTGATTTGCAGCTGCTTTCCTCCTTGGGGAATGTATGGTGTTTGTGATAGTGTAGGGCAGCTTTAGGGGTCATTGGCATATGTTTTCTTGGCTGCTGGTGACATATGTGGGACTGCACTCATACCATGGGTGAATGAGGGCAAGGCAGCAGCATTTTCCAAGGGGGAAAATGTTAGGGCAACACTATCACAAAGGACAAGGCTACCAAGTAGTAAGAGTGAAGATAAGAGGATGAGAGATAGATGAGGATGAGAGGAGGGATCAATGACTTATAGCTGGTTCACACTTGACAGTGGAAATCCTAAGAGATTGAAGCTGAAACTAGCTTCTGTACATGAGGGGTTTATATACTACTGACTACTACTTCTAGAATATTCTGAGAGGATGACTAACTACTGCATAGCTAGGCTGAATAAGCATCTGAGTCATCTATGGCTGAGTAAGCTATGGCTGAGTAAGCCATAAGTGAGTAACTGGCTTAGTAAGCCTCTTACTCAAGACAGAGTTATCTATATTCCATATTCTAGAATGTTCCATATTCTAGAATGTTCCATATTCTAGAATGTTCCATATTCTAGAATGTTCCATATTCTGGAATGTTCCATATTCTAGAACATTCTAGGGTTTAAGTATATTCCAAGAATATAGTAAACCCTGACAGAAAGAGGGTTTGTGCAAGGGGCATCATATCTGGTGTTCACCTTTGAGTAGTGTGGTAGTGAGGCAGACATGGCAACATACTGGATGGGTCCACCTCTTCCAGGACCTCCCTTTGCATCCTATACAACCTCTTCTCCCAACCAAACCTTCCGGAGGTTTTTAGGTCTCTTGAAGAGAGGAAGACCCATTGATGTGGCAGTGGATCACCTGAAATATAAGGTCAATAATTAGTAGAAAATCAAACAAATGAATGTCAAGAACACATACCACTGGATTTCAAGGGTTTCTGGGGTAATATGAGTGAAGGGAGGGAAGAGAAGGCCATAGTAGGTGTTGAAGATAAAGATCACTGACATTGAACATCATTGATCTAGCAATCAGCATTTTCTGGAATCCTAGCAGGGTGTCATGAATTTGCCTTTTCTTTTGGCAATCATCATTATCTTATCTTATCTTTTGAACTTATCACAGGAACATCTAATCTTGGGGATAACACATGGACACTACATGGATACCATGAGGCAACTGTGCTCATGAGGACAACAAAAGGCTTGAAGAGGAGATGAAGTGCAGTTAGCTTAGAACTGAGAATATACCTTCTAAGTTTGTCTCAAAACACTATCTCAACTTTGCAAGCTTGTGGGGGCAAGTCTGAATAGACTTTAGATTGAAAGAGTAAAGAAATGCAAAAGAAATATGTAAATATGTGTTTTTCAGTTTTATAATGCAGAGGATACTAATGCAATCCTCAATAATGATTGTGCTTTCAGTGGTGGGGATTATGGAAGGAGTTTTGAGTGTTGGCTGGATCTGTGTATGGTTCCAGCAGTGCTCAATGGTGGAATGAGTGACAGCATCCCAGGCCTCCTCTGCCATCCTCATTGCTTCCAAGAGGTCAATCTTGTAGATTTCACACTCACCTGCATCATCAAGCTGGATAGCACAGAGACAGAAGGCTTTCCAGTAGTAAGCCTTGAAGCACCTTATGACTCCAGCATCACATGGCTGGACATGAGAGGTGAGGTTAGGCTCAAAATACTCCACCTGTATATTATGAGGCTTGTATCCAATGTAGTGTCTAGAGAAATTGTCTAATGTGAGGCAGATATTACTTCCTTGCATCCACATAAGGATATCAAGCTTCTTTAACCATCTTTGAGTAGGATTAGAAAACAGGCATTTAATATTGTGTATTTGATTGACTTACCCTTTGAACAATTCACCTGTCATCCAGGCTTTCTTATTGTTTCTGTAGTAAAATCCATATAATTCTACTGTCTACTTTCCAAAGCAGCAAGGTTTTGCTGACTTCCCAATGAAAAAGATGGGCAGTTTTTCACTGCCATCTGCATTACAGGCTAAACCAAGTGTGATTCAAAATTTGTCTTTCTTTTCTCTGCTCATCTGCTTAGAAGCCAGTCCTTGATTGGGTGGAGCACTTCCAGTTCTGTATGAGCATATGGCATACTCTGAGAAAGATATGCTAACTTACAAAGCAAATAGGCTTGTCTCATTGAAGTCAAACCTGTCACAAGGTGCAGATTTCTCAAGAATCTTCTACATGTGAGCATGCTCAGCTTTGACTGCTTCTTTATCCACCTTGCTTGCTTCCCCATGTAAATGATACTCCTTCAGCTTATATGCTTTACAGAAGGACTGAACCCAGTGGTTTCCTTTCAGCTGTTTCTCATTTGGTACACTGAACTTCTCTGTTAGGGCAACACTATCAGGATGACAAAGCCACTAACACCAAGCTTGAGTAAGGGGGGAGAATAGAGGGGTGAGACATCCAATGACTTGAGGTATCCTTTAGACAGTGGGATTCCTAAGAGATTGAA